>VYYJ01002475.1:0-21378 GCA_021029165.1 Cyphoderus albinus | reverse complement strand
GACAAGAATTCAAAACTTGATTGACAGCAATTTTTAAGACTTCTTAAGTCCAGTTAGTCTAATAATAAACCAAGACACACCAATTTGTAAATTAGTAATAGTAAGGGGCAGAAAATTTTGTGCACGCTATTTTAAAATTACAACAATTATAACTTTAATAACGCCAATTGACTGAGCGAATGACTGTTAAAGTGCTACTAATTTCCGAGTCTGGAATTGCATTAATTCTTTATTAATTCTACGTAGTTAACAGTAATGCACTTCTATAACTGTCTGTTTTTCAGTAACGAATGTAACGATTTATACATGCTTTTTCGTAAAAAGTGGATGTTGTACACAAAATGTTTACAATAATTTATATTTTCACCTTTGGCTTTCCAGCTTCCACAAAATTTCACCCTTTCCAACTAAATGTTAATTTTATTAGTGAAAAGGAAGGACTTGAAGAATCGTTTTTATATAATTCGATAAATGGTTTGAAACAGTCTTGTCATTCATGCGCTATAAATTGGATGATCTTGTTGTGGTTTATGTGAATGGCAATGATATGATAGATAACTGATGTTGTGATTATTTAATGAACATGCAGCGATTAAAAGTTGTTTACCAGAGTGCCACACAAACACAAATGCACCTATTAAAGGATTCCTAGTTTCTGCATATGATGAAATAAATTATGTTTAAAGCACTTTTTACTCTCAAAAATAAATGTCGTGGCACACTAAAAGCGTGTGCTCGTGCTCTATCAAAAGTTTTGGCAGGATTGTAACTGATATGACAGTTACCTATATAATACTTCACACTCGTTTTAATGTATATTAATAGCCGGCCGAATATTAAAGCAGCCGATTTCTTGTATTCAAAATACATTACGTCCTGCTTGGCCGCATGCACATGATTCGCACATGTCACAGAATGAATGCTAAAATATGTACTCGACAAACAAAAGACACAAGTACGAAGTTAAGCATTTGCCAAATTAATCCTTACGTCACCAATTCTATGTGCATGTTTTTCTGTAGCCGAAGCCGAATATCACTTTCAATGAGCATGTTCATATGATGTCTGATGATTTTCACTAGTAAATAGGCTGTACCGATGGGCCATGGTCTTGATCTTGTGATTATGTTCATGATTCATGTCATGACAAACAACTGGATGGATCGTTTACTAACAGTAACAGTCTAAATAATATGCTTTTAATCTATACGCCACGTGAAAACCTGCAATTTCTTATCTTGTCGCTTATATTTTTAAAAATAGCAACATGTTTGCTTAACCCGGAGACCTGGAGATTTGTATTTTTTATGGAAAAAGAACGATTGCAAAATAAATTTCATTTGTATGCACAATTTCTAAGAAAATCGACAAACTTTTCATTCAAGTGAATTTAAGATCGAAGCTTTTAGAAATTGAAACAGACTCGAGAATGGAGACCACGAAAAACCGGCAGATTTTGTTCATTATGATCAAAATGCTATTAGGATTTTCACTCGCCACCGCCAGCGTGACTTAAAATGTACAAACAGCACGAGCTGCTTATACACGAAATTTGCACAGATGAAATTATCTCTAAAATACAAGTTTTGCTTGTAGTAATTCATTGTACATCCTCCATTGAAGCGCCTTTGCTCATCACTATAGGCATTTATGTGTGCTGCAAAGCAACAATTGCGTGGAGTATGGCACGATTTTCCTTAGGCAAATCCTAAAAGTGGCGCAATTAAAATAGAAGTTGGATCTGTCTGACTGAAAAAGAAAAGCTATGCTTTTACGTGTAACTAAACACCAGTGCAAGTGCAAGGTCATATTACAAGTCACAAGCTTGCGTTTCGTTCACTTGTACTGCGCAAGTTGAATACTGGAGAAATGGAATCATGGAACGCCTGGTACGATTATGGTAATGCCAAATGTTTGTGATATTCAATTCAGTGAGTGTTTCTGTTATGTGAATGTTTATGGACGAAGGTTTATCAAATGATTAACACTATTCAGTATGCCAATCAATCTTTCGCAATGGACGATTAGCGGATGAGATCAAAACAACGCAGAACCAATAACACTTTAATCAATGATAATAATTCCATAGCGTTTTAAAAGTAAGAGACCTCCAGAAGCAGCTTTTACCTTGATCCATTAAATGTTGCGTTAAGTTTAAAAGTTCGGTAATAGTTCACCCTTCAGGTTTCATCGATGCTATCCCTTAACAAAAAATTAGGGGACAGCATGTAAGGGATAGCATACGAGGGTAAATTCGATAAAAAATTGCTGGGTTGGGTTGTTGTGCACTTCCAACATGGAAGGGTTGGGTTAAGGCACCTTCAACATAAGAGGGTTGGGTTGTTGTGCACTTCCAACATGGAAGGGTTGGGTTAAGGCACCTTCAACATGTAAGGGTTGGGTTAAAAGGCACCTTCAACATGTAAGGGTTGGGTTTGTGAAAAACAGCAACTTAGATGTTTCTAAATATGATGCTTTAACCAACGACCAGCAACGTACCTTTTACGGGACACCAAATTTTCTGAGAAAGCAAATATTTCGATTTTTTCGAAAATACCCTCGTATGCTATCCCTTACAGAAAAATTAAGGGATAGCATCGATGAACCCTGAAGGGTGAACTATTACCTAAAAGTTCATAATGTACATAAATAATTACCATCTAAATAGATTAGTATATGCACCGCAAGGCTTTACCCTAACTTCCCACATTCGGTTATGCAATGCACATGCTACATGCAGCAAGAACTCATCGTCAGTCTTTAGATGAAATATGTAGGTATCGCATGTGTAACCTTTTTATATAGGAAAACCTGTGGCAGTGGGGCATGACATGACATGTCACAAAGCAATAGGTTACATGTAAACTATTGGCTGTATATCAGTAGTGAAAAATTGTAAACACTTTACGATTCTACAGTAGAAGCTACAATTTAATGCATCCTTTGCAAGGAATTTGACCGTTTATAAGATTTTTCAAAAATGGCTGTATGTGACGTGCAAGATGCCACCTTGACATGACATTGTCAAATCATTTGTCTTTCGGTAAATTGTAGGAGGAAACTCAAGGGGAGTATAATATTGTACTCCCTTTCTATTATGTATGTGTACTGCACAAAACACCCACCCACACATTAAATCTCTAACGAATTTGTCAAGTTGTTTTATGTAATTTCAGACTGAATAACAAAGTTTGTAATATATCACAGCACATGACAGTTTACAGAATGCTTGTTAATGAATAAATTTTGAAAGTGCATACCTTTCTGAAGAAATTTATTAGTACTCCTGAGTGTCAAGGTCACAGAGAAACTCGGATTCAGCGAAGAAGTCACCTGATATGAAACTGTTAGGGCTGTGGGCCTGGAATGGAATGAACATGAACAATGAGCATGCACACGGACCAGCAGTAGAGTCGGCAAGAAGGATGAAATGTCTACGTGCATCCGCTTATATTGGTGCGTGGCCACGGCGAATGATGTTGAATAAGATAGATAGATGATACTATTTAGGCATCAGAGAGGATACAACCAGAGAACGGATATATCATATTAACCTCACTCACATGGTATAATTTTGCAATTTATAGGACTCTTGTTGTAAAGAGAGAACACAATTTGTATTTGAGTTGTAAAATGGAAGCATTTCATATCTGAGTCATTCCACATGTAATATTCTGAAACACTCCATTTCTGTTTTGCAATTTATAGGACTCTTGTTGTAAAGAGAGAACACAATTTGTATTTGAGTTGTAAAATGGAAGCATTTCATATCTGAGTCATTCCACATGTAATATTCTGAAACACTCCATTTCTATAAGCTAGGCTGTTCCAGAGCCAGAAAAAATTCCACTGCTCCGCGTGTACTCGGCTCTTGCCGACTTGTTACGCTCGTTTTCTTTCCAACCTAACAACAGTTTTACCAAAACCTTATGTCCATGAGATGAGAACATACTCCATATTAAGGTGTGTTCCTACTTCCACTTACAGGCATTAGACATATAAAATATGTATGTGTATGCCATGAAATTTCATGGAAAGCAACATCACCACATCAAGAAATACTCGAGAGAACTTGTGGGTAAGCGGCTGAATATAACATTTTGGAGAAAAGCACAAGTGCAAAAGTAACACGTTATCATATGCAGTGGCATCTACGAGCAACTTGACAAATTTGGTAGACCCAATTTGGTCGAGACCTTTCAAGTTGTAAACTGACACAGCAGGATGCTCCTGAGTTGTTCTGTTTGGTGCACGTCCAAGCTAAGTCGAAAAGCTATGAAATGAACAAAGTGAGAAAATCAGCGTTCCTTTGTCATTCCCCAATCCCCAAGCTTAAATGTGAGAGTGCCACTGCTAGTTTCAGTTCAATGTGTGCCGTGATCTTTTTCTTTTCTCTGCTGCTGGCTGATGCAGCCTTGTAGCTTGAGGATGTAGCACAAAAACAAGTTAAGAGAAGGTAAAGTTAAGTTTGTCCTTGCCTCATATTTCATCATATCACCATCATGAATCATAAATATGAGCACAAAAGGCAGTGTGATATCTGGTCTGGTATCGTTAGCAGAAGTTGAACTTCCACAAACACAAGCTCAAGCTGCATAAAATTCTTCGACAAAAGCAACAGTCATCGCGTATAAATAGTTTCCCTTCTCTTCGCTCACAAGAATTTCTTGGGCCCAAGATTTATGAAAAGAACAATGCCAAAGAATTTCATGCAAGCTGTTAATCATGTAATATATTTCTTTTTAATAAATGCAAGAATTTTCGAACTGAATTACCAAAAATCGAGAAAAGGCACGAGGGAATTGAGCAGCCGTGTAAAACGAAGGACATATGTAACTTGAGCATCGCATCGGAATAAATTCTTTTATTAAAATGTTCCCCTTAATGAATGAATAACTCCAAAGTGAATCCTTCACAAAACTCGCGGTAGAGTGAAATTGACCATGAGTGCAGCACTAGGATTATGCTGGAAGCGACCAGCCATTTGGAAGTAACTCTATGAAAGCAGGGTAATTTCATTCTGCTGCAGTTACCGCATTTCACTTTGACTGGAGGAAACATCTCACAAAATATGTAATTTCGATACGAACCGGAATTCCAGACAGCTTTTCTGTAAAGTAACCGACCGGTCTCACTTTATCCCAACGAACCAATGTTGCCAAAGAGTAAATATTGTAATAAGCGTAAGCATAACTATGCCTGTCTTCCATAAGTAACTTTGCACCACCACCACTGCAGCCAGCCACTAGCCAAATTTTTAATCACTCTTTGTTTTTTCCCCAACTTCAACACCCTTCTTGCCACTGCATAGAAATCACCGGCAATGTCAAGATGAAAATAATTATTCACTCCGTGTGAGTGAGACTCGCTCTGACTTAGAGTGTCGGACGGAACTAGAAAATATATCAAACAATTTTACGAATGCATGACGTGTCATTTTCGCATAAAATTTCATGTGCACAACTTGCATAAAAATAAAGTGTCATGGGCTGCAACGATGGGCATTTTATGCATAAACTGTTTTGTGTGAGTTAACTAGAAAACATGCATAGAACATGAAATGAATCAGTGTTGAAAAAAGGAAGAGGAAAACGCTGTTTTCATTCTCAAATTTCAGCAGTTGTACAATATAAACAAATTATATGCAATGTAAGCGCAACACTAGATGAAAACAGCAAAAATCAGGATGAGAATTGAGCAGAGAGAGCATCAAGTGAACACAAAGAGAGAGAATGAGCAAACTGTAATAATATTTTTACAACTTTTCGGAATTTTACAGCCATCACACACTTCACATTCGAACATGGTAGAAAGAGCACGAATTTTTAGTCACGTCCCAGAGTTCTCCATTGAAATGCAGAGAGAACAAATAGAAAATCATGGGAATGTAAATGTTTGACTTGACTTTTCTCTGGAATCTCCTTTCTCCACCAAAAACTCTGCCTCTCTGCAAATAATTCAGTTTTTACCAGCTTTTCCAGTCCCGATCACTCGGCAATCTGTGGACTCCTTTTTATCCAAACATTATTCTTCGTCCTTTTCTCTTCTCCAGGAATTATCAGGCCAAGAGAAATAAACACTCATTTTTAGACTTTTCAGGGCTTCATTTCAATGTGTATGTAAGTGAATTGGATTTCAAATGTAACTTCCATTCCATTCCAACTATCTCTTGAATATATCATCAGTGGACAATGAAATCATTTAATGTGATTTTCTTGCAGTAAAATCGTCGACATGAGCCCATTAAATTCACTGTCCGCTTTATCATATCCAATAATTCATTCCTGGATTTAACTTGTAATAAAAACTGCAATGCAATAGCAAAAATTAAATTGTAGGCGCATCATTGAACTAATTCTAAAATTACTATGTGTGTAAGGTTTTACTTGTAGTACATTATTACTGCTGATCATTGTCATGTATGTGGCCAACTGCAACTGCCCAACTGTAACAGTCACATAGTCAAAATAATCAAATCACTTTTTATGACTATATCCAATATCCACCGCAGTTAGGTAATACAGATAACCTTTTTCTTGTGACAACATCAAATTAGTATGCATTACTTGTAGTCCTCAAATTACAATAAACGTTTTTCATTCTTTGCTTTGGTAGCTTTTCGTTAACTGGTCTTCGTTCGACGTGCTGCCTGATTGCTACTGCTTGCTATTAAAGATTTTTGCATAATATCAGTTATTATAATAATACCCTGAATTTTACAAAGGTGTTCATTGTTACATTATTCCCATCTCATCAGTGATCAACGTGACACTGTTTGCCTACCGTAGATGAAATATAAATATGTATTTCTGCCGCTCATTCAACTTAACTCACCGTCACCGTCACCGTTCACTTTACTTTTGCTCTTTTCGATGTTATGCAAATGTCGCGTAGGACAGTAAAGATAACATCATACAAATTTTGATGGTTGGTCTCATTCAAAATCAATTCGAAATTGCCATCCCAAACTCCACAAAGCCAACTGCCTGACTGACACATAATACGCATGCAATTCAACTATGCAAAATATAAATCAGAGGCGTAGAGGGACAGTTTACCTGAACTTAATTTTCCACCACCGTACGAAACGAGCACTTGTAATAAATGAAATGAGCGGACATATTTATTCGACACACATGAAATTGAATTTGCATAAATATTATATTGCCAACCTACGCGTCGGGGCGAGAGTGAGTGAGTGAGCAGAAATCACTCACCTCGCTCACTCAGTTCGCTCTCAGAGATCTCTTTTATTGTGTTTTTCTTGCATTGTACCAAATTGTCGTCGCTAAATAATAATAATACTAATATGGAGAGTAGATGACAAGAAAGTTGTGAAACAAGAAATTCGAAGCTTATTAAGGATGAAAATTTTTATTTATGGATAATAGAATAATGAATCGTGATGGTGAAATCACATAATGAAGTAAATTGCCCCTTATGGGTTTTTATTGTGTTAAGTCAATTCAAGTGTATAATAAAGTAGCGTCAACAAAGGAAAAATAGACACAATAATCACAAAGTAATCCAAAAGCCACTGCTGCTACCCCTATCACCACTCCGTAACACAACAATAATCTTATCATAATGTACACAAAATTTTCAGCGTTTAGGCAACTTGCATTTTTTCATATATATCATTCCCGAAAACTGTTACAACATCGTCCATAAATATGACGAAGGCTATTCACGGTAGCGGCAATGGCAATTCTGATGGTGGCTCACTTACAAAGTCGTTCTCGTATACTTAAAATCAAATAAAAACAGACAGGGTCAAATCGGGTGGTCTCACCAGCATCAGAGGATCATGATCACGATCCATCCACTCCACATACCAACGGCTACGAAAACCTCGTTTCTTCGCTTAAATTGCAAAGTTTACATTTCCATTAAGTGGTGCTGATGGAATATTGGGTTACTTACTTGCCCTTTTATACACTCATATTTCCTTCATTAAGTCAGCAGGAGACTATTCTCATTGCTTATTTACCAGATCATCTTAACTGGTTTCATTTACTTCTTTTACGATTATTATGAAGATTCTTGTCGACTGTCGACAACATTGTTGGTCCAATACCTACTAAACACATTTATCCCTTTCTTTCTGCTCTGCTCTCTTTCCATTTCGCAGTTCAACAAGGAGGCGTTGATCACGGTCGGTAGTACATAGTACATTAGGCAGCAAGAAGGGGTTGATGCTCATCAAGAGGCTAACTTAACTTGATACTTTCGTATAAATATATAAAACCCTGCTTATATTCTATACATTTCTAATGTGCGTACACACTCAAGATTTTTTTAGCCAAGTCAGGAAAGAGACTGCCAAATGTTCATAAACTCACCACCATTACTATTTACTGTTGCCAACATCCCATATTTCACTGCGTCTTATTTGCTCCTTTCTTACTTAGCTTAGCTAAACACCAGCAACCAACTTATTTGCTCTCTCTCCTTGCTCTCTTTCATTTTCATCTCCATCTTCTCTCCGTTCAGACTTTCTGGTTACATTCTAGTCATTCAGTCAGCCGTAGTAGTTCTGTGGCTGTGAATAAAAAAGGGTGAGAGAGACTCATTGAATGAGTTGAGTTTGAGAAGATGATGATGAAGGATATTATTTGAGAGGACGTATGAATCGTGGTATGTGTAATATGGATGTGGTGATCGTAGTAATTTACTCGTGATTCATTACCACTTCATCATCATCACATCACATTAAGCGAGAGATCAAAGGAAAAGTGCCTTCTCCCTCTTGGAGAACTCACACATTTCTGATTTATGCTGCATGCTAAACAAATAAAAATCCAACGTGGTGCTCTGCTACAATGATGTATGTGTGTATGGGCAACGTGATCATGTCACTCCGTATGAAATCTACACTCTGTAAGGTGGTTGACATTTTTGGCCACAACACAACACTAACAAGTAACACTGCAATTAAAGGCCTTGTTTTCTAGCGACTGTCATTGTCATTAAGATTTTAATAATAACAGGCGAAAATCCTGCAAGCGATAATGACTCGACTCGAGAGCTTTCTTCCCCTCGAAGCTTACGCCGTTTTAATGGCCATTTTTTTCAAAGAAAGCTTTTCACAGAAATGCGTATTCCGTGACTTTATCTTCTTCATTTTCTTTTTCTATTTCGGCAGTTAGAGCGTTATTAAAAACGCATTTTAATTTTACGTTGGACCACAGTGCAGTGCGCCGTTAATGCTGTTGCTTCCTTCCAAACAAAGCCTTGCTTCTTTTTTCATGTTTTTCTTTCTTTTTAAATTGTTTATCTCATCTCTATCGGCTGATCAAAGTGTAACATGATCTTCCTGGAGGCACACAATTATCCATGCAGCTTCGCATAAATAATGTTGTCTGCTTACTTTGCTCGTGGTAGTCCAGTCAGCAAAGGTACTCAAAATGCCGAACTACGCCGTCTGCCTGCTCAGCTCAGCTCAGTTAAGATAGCACGGAAGTACATCACTTATTTTTCAACCACTTTGTTTCTGTTTTTCAGAGAAGAAAAACGAGGTTTAGAATTTGATAGTCCGTCATGTAAAGAAATAATATAAAAAATTTCCTAGAATTTATTTTCTTTCCAAAAAATCGTTCATGCCGACGAACAGGGCTAGGCTATGGTGAAACGAAGAAACCAAAGTAAACTTCCAAATAATGAGTACAAAAGCTAAACCCACCGACTTCCTCAATTTTTCATCATCTTCCATTTTCCCCCATTGACTTCTTTTTCTTTCTTTCGTTCACATCCCATCATGCATGAGTCACAATTATCCTGCTAAACACCGGAAATTGGGGCGGCAATGATGAAGAGAAAAAAGCAAATACAAAAAAGGCTCATTATTGACACTATACACACCATTTAAGTTCCTACAGTCCCACTCCTCCGACAGGATAAACGCATAATGTGATCATGATCATCCTTTAGCTTTTATCACGACGAAGGCTTTATTCAAACATGGTATCGAATACATTTTTCTTCCTTTTTATTTACACACAAAATTCTCTGATATTGATATCTTTCCTTTTTATTGTGTTACTCTGAACATTGTCAATTGTCGCAGTGCAGTGATATGTATTTGTTTATTGTATAATATCACCAAGTAATCCCTTCCCACCACCAACAATGAAGATTTTCGTTTATAAAAAACGTTTTTAAAAGAAGTCCATTTGTGTGTAATTGACACAAAAAAAGTTTTTTTCTGATCCGTAGGTTTCTTGCATAATGAGGCGTGTTGCACACAACAGTCGATACGTTTGTAATTGGCATCTTTCTAATACATCTATGCGCATAAATAAAGGAGACGTAAAAAGATTTTTTATAAAAAAGACCACAGTGGAAAGTAGTGTATTCTATAAAAGGTGTAGTAATGATATAATATAAAAATAATAATACAATATAAAAGCATAATCTTAAATATATAAAGCATCAAACAGCAGCATTCATTTTCAATTCTTCCTCTCTAAAATAAATCCTTGGGCGACGTTTTTCTTCAAATCTTGTTTTGATTTCTTAAATGAAAATGCAATGCACATCCTTCGTCTTCATCATTATCATCGTCCACATCGTATCATAAGTATAATCTCATTACGACATAACATCATATTAAAAAAAATACGATATATTAATAATAACAGAAAAAAATAATGCATAATGCATAATACGCTCATTGTTGAATGCATTTCCGTCCCTTTAAATACTGGAAATAATGTAATATCCTTCTACTTTGCTGATGTGATGTGGATGTGAGATGGTGTCTTCTCTAACAGTAAAGAATAATTTTATAATAAAAGAAATGGAAAGAAATAAAGACGGAGAAAAAAGAAGACTGAAGGTAGACGGAGAGAGTGATAAATATGTCTGTAATATTACCATTACCTAAATATATTTACCCACCCGGACAAAAGAATCATGATCCGCCCTCTTGCTGCATTGTTAAAACAGAGATTGCTGTCGACCGTGTAGAATGATACATTGTGTACAATCATGCCATAAGCAAGCAGTCAGACAGGGACCCTGCTGCTGAATGAGAGACAAAGTATTTTACTCGTTAGTAAACTTTCATAACATTTGTAATGGGAATGTGGCTACACTTTTAACTCAATGTGTCTAGGCTGAAGAAAAAGAAAGAAAAATGTTCGAGTTGAGGTGAACTGAGTGAATGTGTATAAAAAGTTAAAAATATAAGGTAAAGTAAACTAAAGAAGAAGAAATAGAAAAAAAGGAATCTTCTCCTTTTCCACTTTTTCTTTTCCTTTCCTATAATGTCTCTGAACTGAGAATTTGTTTCTTCTTTTTATTTTGAAAGCAACAAGAACAACGTGAAGTTGGTTGGTTACAACACAACTAACTACCGGTGCCATTTCCCCCATTGCTGCGCCATGCATCATGATCATCATGATGGAAGACAACTGCAAGGGAGACGAAAAAATGGAGAAGAAACTCCATCTTTACAAGCAACAATACAAGGTCTTCGTCACCATCGCCATCACCATCACAGTCATTATTATCATAGTAATTCCTGGTGGACTCCAAGAAAGAGAACGAACAAAATAGGTAGAAAGGGAAAGAGAAGACGAAGTTTATATTGGAGTTGGAGCGGAACCCCAGAGGAATGCACATTTGTCCAGCCGCACACTCACGTATGTATGTAATCAGTCAGAAGAAGACAAGTAAGTAAAATAAGTTAAAGCAAGCAAAGCGAAAAGGAAAAAATCGAGATGTGATGGGATGCGAGTGAACTGCGAGTTTCTTCTTCCTCCTCCTGAGTTTATCCATTTCTCTTTCTTCCTTAGTCACCGTGATGTGATCATCGTCATCCTCATCGTCATGTTCCTTTCCTTCGTATCTTCTCTCCTACAGGGTCCCAAATCTTATTCCTATTTCCCATCTCAGCTCACTCGGGTTTTTTTCTTCCGCTCTTTTCCCTCAAAATTCCCTGATGTGTCCCTTAAAGGTAGTCATGCATCATCATGGCATCATGGAAATAGCAGGTTACACAATAGAAAAAGCGGAGAAGAACTTCGATAGATAGGAAAAGTGGAGAGGGCGAACATTCAAAATAGCTACTAGGAAGGAAGGACCACTTTTCTTATTTTCAGCCCTACTTTTTTCGATTCCCTTCTTTTCTTAAAGATGAACCAACCAAGACACTAAATGAAAGGTGGAAAGCAAATACAGAGGACGTGTGTGCACGTACGAAATTTTTTTTGAGAGACATTAAGTAAGCAGGGAAGAAAAGACGTAATATAAAAACGTCTATATAGCCAAGAGGAAAACAGGGATGGAGAAGGAAAAAAGTGAGTCAAATAAATGCAAAGACGAGTGAAGTTGAGTTTGAGTTAGTTTCAGTTTCTGAGCTAAAATGGAAAAAAGAGCAGGTTTATCCTGAAAAAAATCTACGTTGAGCATCTTCCTTACGCATACACACCCCTTCGATTCCTTAATTGAGAAGGGTAGGCAATCATTGCCACTGCCATCGTAATCATCATCATGACAATACAACTGCTACCTACCACCACCGCAACGCAACACCACAACAATATTCAATATGTATAAAAAATTCTCAGCCTTCGTCTCTTCTCCCCCGAAAGATACTGTTGCTTTTTATCAATTCTCTCTCTCTCTTTCCCTGCTCCGTTCGCTTCCCAACATTATCTCGACATTCTATGGTTTTTCATTTTCTCTCAATTTAATATCAGCAACAGAAGCAATAGCAAGTATCAACAGAGTTTATTTTATAACGAGGCGCAACAGCAGCAGCATTTTTTATTTTTATAGAAAAAGCCAAACTCGTCTTTGTTGTTTAGGAGAAGTGAGTGGATGTGCGCAAGCAGAGCAGGAATCATCATAATAATAATAATACATTGTAATAATAATGCATCCATTTCTGAATCGAAACGATTTTCTTTGTTGCTTCGCTTTATACATATAAATGGTCGTGTTGTGTTCTCTTGGCTGGGAGAGAGGAGAACGACAACTGGGAAGAAGACGACGGCTACACAAACACAATCTATCTATTCCATACAACCACATCGCCACCGCCACCACCACCCATTCCAATTTTCCAACATCCAATTTCAATTCCATTCTCTTTTCTTGCTGCTATTACCTATTATATCATCACATGGCGTGGCAATAGAAAATAGTAATCGTGGAAGAGCATACCTATGGGCATTATTACGGAGATACATATTTGCTCGTCTTCTCGTATTAAGTAGAACCGACGGTTTCCCTTTATATATTTACATGAAAGCTTGTATTTTCTCAGATATGTCGACTTCCACTTGCATCTTCCCTCGTACATACAATAAGAGTAATAACAGCTTATCTATCTGCGAAGGTGCTTGCTGCTGTTTGTGGCTGCTGTTCTGTCCGAAGACGAGAGAAGAAGATGATGATTATGGTGGTGGTGGTGGTGGCAGTGGCAGCAGTGCACTGCTCCACTCCTGCTCCTGCAAACTTAACTACTTCATGAAGAAAGAGGAGAGCAGAGCAGCTCTTCTCTTTTTCTCTCTGGTACCTATCAAAACTTGTAAGCAACTTTACTTTTATAGTTATTAGAGTCAGTCGTAGTTTTGAGGAGAGTTAGAGTTACTAGTTTTGGTGAGCAGCAGAAGCAGCAGCAGCAGCTCCTCTTCTGCTTCTAATAATATATAGCAAACCACCGACCCACTATGAGCACAGCAGCACAATTTCCATTCTTGATTTTATATTGGAGTTTAGTTTGCTTGCTTCTAGGATTTCCTTTTTCCTCCTTAGTTTATGTCCCTCTAAGTAAGTAAGTAAGTAAGTAAAAATAAGTTTGAGCGGAGGAAAACTAAAAGTAAACCGAAACTGGCATCACATCGCATGCTATGCTTACGTGCTATACATTTACCACTTGTGCTTTCGTGGTCACAGTCGCACAAACTGGAACTAGTAAATCGCGGAGACAAAAAGGAAGAGAGAGAGAAAAGTGAAGCTGTGAAACGGGTCGTCCAAAAATACTGCTTGCATGAGATAGTTTAGGACATTTGCTTGTAATTTTCTTTCTCTTTCCTCCTCCAACTCGGTTACCACCACTTTAACATCTCGCACACAGCAGCAGCAACACCAAATCTACGACATCACATACTTACATGGCATCATCGCCATCCTCGTCATCAGCAGTGGAAGCAAAGTAGCAGAAGCAGCATCTTTCCTCTCACTCTCTCATTTTACTTACTTTTCCCTTTCCCCTGCTATCTTTCTATGAAATCATTAATGTATGCTATGTAGATATGTGTTATGAATGTCTGTTTTCTCTCTCCCTCTATCGCTCAACATTCATCCCCCAAGCCACAGCCACAACTTCTCTCGCCTACTACAACACCATCAAGCAATAACAGAATGAAATGCTCCCTTCTTGTGCTACTTTACTCCCTACTTTACTCACTCACTCTCTCCTATCGCCATTCTTATCCGGGAATTCAGAGCAGAATCCAGACTTTTTTAAAAGGACCTCGGCATTCTATAATGAGGAAAAGGCTAGAAAGAAGAAGATTCCCTCTTTGTACCGCCAGTGATGGTGTTAGCGAGACAAGTGAGCTGTCTTCTACTGGTGCTGGAGCATAGTTTAAAGCCAAGTAGCAACTTTTCCTATCATTTCTTCCTTCATCATCACAAAAAGAGTTATCTTCGTGTGCATACTTCGAGTCTCCATTAGGGAATCTTCTTTTTTCTTCAAAAAAGCACAAAGAATGAATGCATGCATATGAAAGAAGAAAGACGCGAGGTCGACAAAGACGTTCCTTGCCGATGACGATGACGATTATTATTAGAACTTGTTACAACTTACTGCTACTACCACTACTGAAGCTGAAGTGGTGCCATTCTTTCTTCTAGTCTGCATTAGTGCCAGTCAAAGTGGTGGCTTTTTAAGACCTTTCGCGATATTACGACAAATATGAGGTTAGACAGAAAATGAGCGGATGGATGATGACGATGATGATGATGATAGTGTTGGCTGAGGAGTTTAGGGAGAAAAAGCAAATAAAAGAGGGGCATTACAAAACTACATAGGCTTTCATAAGTACGGCTTAAGCAAAAAAGGGAAAAAATTGGAGAGAAACGGAGCAATGGAATTTTGGAGTCCTTTTTTTTTGCTGAAAACCAACTCCAACCAGGTTACTTGGCTTGACTGCTTTTACTTTGCTCTCGTTTCAATTTTCTGCTACCCTTTTTCTTTTCCTTACCACGAGAGTATTAAGAAAACCAAAGAGATCGGTAGCCGGAATAACCTCTTTGCCTCTCTTCTTGAAAGAACGTGTTTTCCTCTCGCCTGTCCACGTTCCCTTTTTCCCTTGTACTTTATTACGCTCTACCCTTTTATTACACAACAACAAACATTTTCGAATTCGATACGATATGTGCATAATATTGTTTGTTTGTGTGCGGCGTGCTAAGAATGTATAGTAATGGGAGACGAGATGTGTTATGTTATGAATGCATGCATAAATTGTCTACTCCGTATAAAGTATGATTTGATGGTCCTTGATGGGTAAACATTCTTACGCTGTGTTGTAAACATATAAACATTCCTCACTCGCTCGCCTCTATGCACGCATGCATTCCTTTTTTCTTGGGTTCATGTTCGGGGAAAGAAAATGAGGGGCAATATACTATATTTTATTGCTGTCATATAATCCTATCCGAAGGAATAAGTAAGTAAATTGTATTCGCTACCTCTCTCTTTCTTTCTTTCTCTCTTCATCTTTTTATTGCCAATAGGTAGCTGAGCAGTGAGTGAAACAGTAATTCAAAAAGATGTGTTGTGCAGCAGTAAAGCAGTAAATGCATTTTAGCCATGGCAGATCGACGAAACTGAAACATCTCTATAAAGTCTCTCTATACGAGTATACAATACAGAGTCTCATAGGGAAATCATAACAAAAGGGTAGATGAAGGCATATATTTAGGCATAGTCGGTAGCATGTGTGAGAGAGCTTCCGACTTTGTATTCCGAAAGACCGACCCTCACCGAATAAAAAGAAAGTAAAGTGTAATCCTTTTCTGGTAGTAAGCAAAAATATTCTCCCCTGCCTACTAAAAGGAAAACGTCAAAAGACGTATGTACCTACACAATGTATGTGTGTAGATGGTTACATTGGCACATTGGTATTAATATATGATCATGTGCGGAACCGCTGCTTCTGCTCTGCTGCTTCATCTTTTCTACAATGCATTTTCGTTTCCTCAATTCTCTCGCACTTGAGCACAAAAGGATGAATATATTTTTGTTGCGTATCGTATAAAAATGGGTAGTATCTGTAAGTAATAATAATAACTAAGAGCAAAGTGAATAGCGACTTGGGAACTCGGTGCTCTCTTCTCTCCTCTGTTCTGGTGCGGAACATCTCTTATTATTGCAGGCAGAGGAGCAACATGAATTGAAGCAACTCACCAGAGGACTTTGCCTCTTCAAGTAACCAGGCTCACTTACAAAATTCACACACGCTGGGACTGCTGCCTCGTGTAGAATTGGAGTGCATTCATTCCTCTGCTCGTGCGGAGCAGAGTTTGCCTTGCCGTAAGAAAGATAGCTTTTGAGTTAGCAGATTTCGATGAAGTCGACGATGATCATGATGATGAATAAAGAAAAGCGACGAGAATGAAATGAAAAAGGAAGGGAACGAACTGTCTACCGTCTCTTTTCAGTACTGGGGTAACTGAGAGTGAGGGCAAGCATTACATTACGCTACATTATATTACGCTGACGAAGTGGAGAAGTTTTGATCATCAGAATCGTCATCATCATCGCCACCACTCTGAATACGTAACGCAAGTTTTGTTGAAAGAAGAAATAAAAAGAGTAAGGGAATCTCTCGTTTTCCACTTCGTCCTCGTTGCTCCTCATAATATCCTTCCTCTCACCAATGCATCGCATCGCCTCGCTTGGAGAAGTTGAGTTAAAAGTCTTCTAGAAGACGAGGAATATGAAAAATACATAACATAACGTAACGTAACACAGTCATTCAGTCACTCAAACGGAATACGAGAGAGCAGCGCGCATCCATAGCAGTCGACGAGTTTGTCTAGTACCCATGAACAGAAAGGAAAACACGCTGGATGTGGATACCTCCCGTTGTAAGTTGTAAGCATGCTTAACATAAGACTACCCACCGTAAACTTAACTGCTGGCTGCGAGAGATGGATTTCTTTCATGCAAGTAAACACCAAGTCCCTTTCAAACATACCAAAAACATTGTGTTCACAATATTTGATATTGCATTCGGTTGGTCATCATCGTTCCGTTTCTATACAAACACCCCCCTAAAGGATGAAAATGATGGGTCATATCATGTATTCAATATAAAGTAGCGTCAAAGGGAGGCACATACACAATATAAAATGTATGTAGGCACACCGTCATCAAGAAGTAGTAAAAAGGCAGCAGGCAAGAAAACGTTCGCTTGCTTCTTTTGCCACAATCCTTCACAATAAAAAAAAGTTGCCTGCTTTTAGGCTTAGCTTTGTGATTGTCGTATAAGGGAAAGGTAGAGAGAGAGACGTAGACAAGATTTTTTTCTTCACTTGCTCTGCTTGAAAATGTATGTAGTTACCTATAGTATGTGTTTAGCTACCTACTTTGCTTGCAAGTTGACTCGCGAGAGAAGTGACTGACTTTAGTGTTGTTGTGAGTTGATAGTTACTAGTTGTAGTGGTGGTTGGTGGTGGTGAATGTGCTTGAGCCGCTGAGGAACAGAAAAAAGAAGAAAAAGAAGAAACCCATTATAAAATATCGTATGCCTACCTTAAGTATGCAACACCTATCCACTTTAGTATTATTATTCTTTTCTTTTCCTCAGATTCTTGTAAAGATATGTACATAAAAATATTGTCCAATGTATTAATATAATGTAATATAATAATACTAATGTGAGGGCTTATGGAGCACTCAAGTCATACGTATACCTATATAAAAGGACATGAGAAACATTTTTTCTCTCTTTTGTGTGTATGTGAACGCATGTGTTCGTTCGAGTGATTGTTAGAGAAAGATACATCAAGTTAAGTGTATTATGCACACTACACAGTCACTTGAATCAGCCTGCAACATTTATTATTACAATTTACAAGGAGAGAGAGGAGAAAAAAGCAAAACAGGTATCCCAAGAAGACAGAAAAAAAGGAGCAGAGTAACATTGCTGCCTATGACACTCTTTCGTTGAGCTTTGCTGTGGTGTGGATAAGACGTAAGAAGTTGAAACATTAAATAATAGTAAAATGTGGTATTTTTCGGTCTCATCTTTATCCAACTTTTTCCCTTAATACCCTACAATACAAAGTTTGTTCGTGTCTTTAAACTAGAAAGATAGATTTACCTGTGTACCATTCATTATACACATTTAAGCTTCTTTCTCTCTCTCTGTCTCTCTCCTCTTTTTGATGGCTCAGTTTGACTTGACTCGTCTTCTTGGAGGAGAGCAGCTAAGTGGTACTCCTAAGTGGCAGTAATGACAAATAGTTCAATTCAGATGGACACAGATCAAATTTCATGGAACTTTGACTGCCAATATGTCTTTTGTGCCAGCTCGTAAACATATACAACGGTAGTAGTGAAATACCCAGAGACGTGCCCATACATTGGCAACTCGGTAATCATAACATAACCATAATCATAATATTATTCCACAGTGCATCAAGTGTCGTGGTGAATATTTTTGCGGGGGTACTTGGTCAAAATTTATTCCTCCGTAGACTCAAACACTCACATCACACCAGATCAGCCTCATCGTTATTAAACATTCTCTATCTATTTATATATTCAGTCGGTGGTTGGCGTATTTCATCATTTTTAGTGTTGTGCTCCGAGTGTGCACTCAATTTTGTGTCTGCTCCGGCCTGTGTCATTTCACAAGGAATGAAAACTAAATTCTCTTGTCTAGTGCGGCTCATCAGAAGTTCAGGAGCAGAGCCCATCATCATGTCAAACTCACATAGACCAGAGCATTCCTACATCGAGTGAAAAAAAATATGCAGAACGGTTCAACTGCTGCTCCTGCTTTTCCTCTTCATGCCTAGTTGAAGGAGTACATCAGTCGCAGAAGGAATAAAACGAGTCGAGAGAAAGAGAGCGAGAGATAGATTAGATGATAGATGCTAAACGGTATTTTGGAACTGTCAGATGCAGTCAGTCGTCATCATCTCGCTAGTTGATCTCGGTGACTCTTGTTGTGCACAAGTGAAGTGAAGCTAAAGAGAATTTAGTGAAAGAGCGTGGTGAAAGAACGAGGTAAAGTAAAGTGGAAGAGGACGATATTACCATCATTTTTATTATTATTATTGTTATTACACAGATTGAAGAGCATTCACTTAAATTCATTGCATCACACCAGTGCACACCACACACTGCCAATAACAAAACAACAAACAATCTCCTGCTCTTAAAAAAAAACTAATTGACTGACTGCATTATGATTACTATGCAGATAAAATTTTTGTGTGTGGGACGACAACGATGATCACCACCGTCGTTATTATCATCAAGAGGTTTTCAACTTGTGGTCCCACAAGTAAGTAAAGAGCATTCAGCTAGTTACATTAACAAACAAAACTAGATTGCGTTTATTCTTACTTGCAACCCGTTTATTTATGTCTTTGCTTGCTGCATTTTTATAGCATGCAAAAAATGTTATGTTCGCCCTTGTTGTGTTTGTTGAGTTCGACAACGATTGATAACAGTGTAAAAATGTGATGCGTTTTACTTATAACCACATCAGCGACAACTACTTCAAACAAACAAAGTGTGCATTCCAATGTCTAGAAAGAAGAGTAAGAAAAAATAAGAGTAGCCCAAGCATCAAAGTTGATCATGTTCATGATGTGTTATTGAACTGTTCGGTTCTCGATTCGTACTCGATAATAACTCGATTTAGATTTTTACCTTTCCTAATGCTAATCGGTCCAAGCTCCATAATGAGGGGTGAAATGAAGGGGGAGATGATGGTAGCGTAGTCAGAAAAAACCTTGGTTCTCATGATGCAAAACCACAGAAATCATTTCCACCTAAGATTACAGGTGCGGTGCGGTGAAATGTCTGGTGGTAAATGTAGGGGCAGATGCAAGTAAACCGACAGAAAATAATTTGTTTGTACGGTTTGTCTTCTTAGAAGTTTTCATAAATGCGAGACTGAGAAAACGGATTTTGTGTTTTGCGGCTGAAAACCGTTTAGAGATAAAATAAAGCAAACAAAGGAAATAGTAATGACTTACGGATGGATAACCTGTCATTATCCTCTCTGATGACAAATCGGAAAACGTAGCTACTCATTTTGAGAAAAGTTAACAGAAAAACAGGGTTTGTGTACACTTCACGGTTTTTATCTTTTCAAAGAAAAAATAGATCACACAGGTATAAAAGTGATTGGTGACAAAAAATAGATCTCCTCAAATCTTTCGCTGCCGCACATGATGAATGATGATTATGATGTATGTGCGATTATAGTACCTACCTTTAAGCCTTTTTTGTGATGGAGGTAAGAGGACCGGCGTTAAGACGGGTACCTCAAATACATTTTTCTTGTTGTGTGCATGATTACGCATGATAATGATTTGAAAAATGTGGTTTGGTTGGACAGATAAAAAAATTTAGAAGCGGTTTATGATTTTGCCAGTCTCTTAACTCTAGTTTAATAGTGAAAGAAAAAGAAAATAGAGCTGCCATTTGCATTGTTTATTGCTTCGTTCCATTTCCACTCACTCACGAATAAAGCATTTAGATAAAGATTGTGCAAATCTGCAAAAAGTAAAGAGAGCCAGTTTAAAATGTAAATTGCTCTTCGAACGAGTGAACTGGTGAATATGCGAAACTTCTTAATTCAGGGAAAAACTCTGAGTCACTATAATTGCTGAACGAAACGGTGATAAAAAAGTTTGCGACATTTTTAACCATTTCAGTTTTAGTTGTGCATCTGAAAGCTATAGCAGTAGCAGTTTGTTCGTAGTGCTGTTAAAAGAAAGTTTCGTTTCGTTAAAATTGTGAATAAAATTGGTGATTTTCCTTTTGGCAGATTCACAGACCGCCTCTTCGATAGACTTTAAAATCGCCAACTGAACTGCTGTGAGGGGCGAAAGCTCTTTGCTCTCTCTGATACGAAGATTTAATGTAACGTTAACTAAATATGGACCAGTTAAACATGAAATCTTCATTTGCCTTGGTGTGAGTGAGATGAGAATCAAATTAACAATTCGCCAACAAATAACTAGTACATATAAACGAAATAAATCTCAATTGGATTGATATTGCTGTGTTTATTGAAACGTAAATGAAATAACTGCATTCCTCGAGGAATCTCTGAATATTGAATATAATATTGATAACTTGCTTATTTAACTTAACTGCTATATTATTAT
>VYYJ01002474.1:0-21381 GCA_021029165.1 Cyphoderus albinus | reverse complement strand
TTATTTATGCATGTAATACGTAGATATTTGATATAAGAAGAAGACACATGTTGAATCAAATCAACATTTTCTTCTAGATTCAGTTCAGTAGGCCAACCGACCTGTTTCAAATACCATCAGCAGCGTGGTTATGCATTATTATTGTTGTTGTTAGTCGCTATTATCATATCAAGGCTCATGCTGTTACGCTGGTGGTAGAAGATAGAGTTAGAAGATGAAACTTTTGATGATGTTTAGTTGATGTTGATGAAATGAATCTGCTACTGCAACTTGCTACTACATTAATACAATGTTAGTTTTGTCGGTCGATAGTGGTGGTGAGTGATGTGGTGTGGTAGTGATGATGGTGATAGCTGGCTTCGTCCCGCAAATTTCAATAAAATGAAGATGATGTACATAACTCAAGTGAAGTATGTATAGGTATCGAAAACAATAAGCCACAGTCACACTTCATTCAAAATCATTCACTCGATAAAATGTTACAGTAAAATGCTGCTTTTAAGGAAACTAACCTAATAGTATTTAATAATTCATTCATTACTCTTTCTTCTATTGTAATTGGAATTGTAAGAGAGAGAGAACAGCTTTATCTTATAAACTTTTACTTGTTTCTTTTTGCTAAAACTCGAATGACTCAGGTTTCGAAATTTGCATTGCATCTCTAAAACATTGTTCGGTGATTAGGTACATACATGAAGGTATTGTGTACTTACACTTACACACGTTATAAATTCATCTAGCCTCTGACTCGACATGACTTGACAGGGTAAAAAAGTGAATTTGTAGATTCACCTTTACTTTTATTGCGTTATTTGAGAGATATTTTCACTATTATTTCAAAACATGCTGCTGCTGCTGCTGGCTACATTGTTTCTACTACTTACTACAACTACAAAAACTTGTACGTTTTCATTTCTCTCGAGTTGATAATTATGGTATTATGAAGCGATACACGAATTAACTGTGATCTTTAACCTTGTCTTGTCATCAAAATGTGGTCAAGCGAGCCGGTGTTAAATTGGAGTAAGTTCCTTGTGCTGTATTGATTAAAAGTGATCATGATCAGAACTTCTAGTGAAATTGTCCGCACTTCTAAAAAGTGGAAATTTTTGCATCAATACATGCCTACGTTTTACTCCACGTCTATTATTAACTTAACGTTATCTTCAATCATAATCATGACATACCACTTTTGATTGCAAATGAGTGTGATTATTTATTCTATGTGCATTTACTTTTACAAGAGAAAATAAATTTATAGCAGAATTCTTAACTGCATAACCTGAAGCTGACTGACTATCTAAAGGCAAAATAAGATGCATTACATTTTTTTTGTCATCTTTTTTAGTAGTTAGTGATGTGATTATGATTTCGAAAGACCAACTTGACAACTATTGAGCGTTAGTTAACGTTTCATTTTTCCTTTGTTGCACTTTATACATTTATGTTTTGTTTGAGCTACCATTTATGGCAAAGTCTTTGTATCCATTTCAATAATGCATCATGGCGTCACACACATTGAAACTTTCGAGTTTCAAGATAATTAAAGATGTTCGGAACGTGACCACATCTGAATTGGCGATGAAATCGAGGAATTTTATGTATAATGCTAATGTTCTAATACCTAAGCAAACGCTGTGCACTGTGCACTGCCCTGCCCTCCATTTCACAATGAATCGCTTGCAACGCTCGATTTCAACTTGAACTACCTGACTGAACTGATTCTTTACTAAATTAGCATAAGATAAATAAAGAGATACGACACAATAACTCGAGTGACGATTTACGTATGATATCAACCACTTTCATTCCTTGCCTGCTTTAATTCACTCATTATTGGCCAAATTTGGGAGTTTTTACTTCAAAACGAAAACGTGCAAAGCGAAGGTCATTGATAACCATGACATGTCACTCTGCCTCATTTGGGGAGTTTAAAATGAACACGGGGTTGTTGCTGTATGTATGTATCTAATTAATCGACTATCATCAATTCCTCGCACCATTTGCACCACTCGCAGAATGACATTTTTCTGGCTACTTCTTAATGAGTTTTTTAATTATTAAAACAGCAAGACTGAAACAACAATTGAGATTGAGACTGAGAAGGAATGTAGCATCAGAAAGTAACGGCTTTAGTCTGCAACAATGTGAAATATTATTCTTTCAAAAGACACAGTTAAGTCAAAATGGAGTCATGTCATGTGCCAACACTTTACAATAGTTTGAGAAAAAAGGCTAATTATTTTAAGAAACAGTAAACAGTGGAGATGTGGTTTTTTGCAACTCGTGTGTGAGTAATGTAAAATTGAGGACTTGCGTCAAGACAAACGAAAATTCCTCTTACTTTCAGTCACTTACTTCAGTTCAGTTGCGCACATTTTTTCGCTTTTTAGAACAGACCACGTTTACCAGCTCATTTATTTTATCTCGTTTAACAAGACAAGAACGAGAACTCGACTGGTGAAAGCGATTCGATTGAAAAGCGACAAGAATTTATTGAAACTCTTTTGATGAAAATAAATGCGATAAAACGTTTACCTAAATTGTTGTTCTTGTTGACAAATTTCAATTCTCTCAGCATTAAAAAAGCATTAAGCAAAACCTTTCAAATTACAGTTAATGACGGAATGATACACTACTACATACTCGTTAATTTTATGCCTTGCCAGGCATGATGCCACCAGCAGTAATTTCCAAAAATACACATAATTTGAGTAAAGTAAAGCAAATCGTAAATTCTTCTACGAGATAGCATAAAACCACATAAACCACGACCGGAAGTGCAAACAATCTTGTCTTTTGTTGTGACCAATGAAAAATGATTTAAAATCTAAACACCTTAGCGAGTCAGCGAGCAAGCGAGAATCTTTAAAATACCATCACATCATATCATGCATGCATTTCCTTCAATGAAAAGATGCTAATCTACATTTTCTTTCGTTTTGAGACCATCTTTCAAATTCAAAATGAATTTGAGCTTGTGGTTTAAAAGATAGTTAGTTACTCAACCACCGGTCCACTCATTTAATCTCTGCGTCAATCTTTTTGTAATTTACTCATTCACAATCGCAGTGAGTGAGTTGCGACAACGGCAAAGTGAATTTTCTTCCTTCTTCCATCATCATTTACTTTACCGTTTCTGTCTTTTTGGGACATTCAAATTCAACACGTGTCGCTACTTTGCAAAAGCATAGGATGAATAAAACATTCTGGGCAATATACAAAATTAACATCTATAGATAATTAGTTGCAATAACGGCAACTGTTTTAAACTATGTCAAGAAGACAAGACAGGTCCCAGTGTTTTTTCCGTCCAGCTCACTTGTCGGCGAATTCTAACTAATTAATTTATTAATACATTTACACCTAACTCTACTAAGTTTTCAGAAAATATCATCATCAAATGAAAAGTTAAACGACTCTCATTGTGTGAATGTGAACGATGGCAATGCAAAATTAAACAATCCCAATCTCAACTTCAACAACCCAAAATAGACTGCCCTAAATTGCCCGATGGTGGCACCCTACTTATTTACATTTATTTTTCCACCTGTTTCCAATTCCGAGAAGTTCATAATTATATACCCATTTACCAAGAGAGCGAGCGAGCTTAACGGGACCATTTTTCTCTGAAAGGCGCAACAGTGATAATGGTTATTTATATTTCAGACGAATCTCTTTTCAAAAAACGTCGCCCACGGCTTTGAGTCAGATCCGCCCTGTGAATTACTAATAATAACCTAATAAAAATCCTATTAACTACATGACACGGTAAAATCAATCTGCAAGAGAAATCTGCTAGATATTTCATGTCATGTATACGTATGTACCTATTGTATTGTATCTCAAAAAATCTGATTTCATGGGGTATATGATAAGAATAAAAATGTTCCGATTCGCTGAAGGCAAAGAAAATGGGTATTAATCAGATGCAATGCAACTAGTGACTGAAATGTAAAGTAGATAAAGCAGAACAAGATCAGTTTGATCATGTTATCAAAAAAGAAAACAACTGAAATAATTTTGATATCCTCAACTTTCCAAAATGCCAATTTAATAGAAAAAATGGGCGTGGATATGTCTTGAAGAAAATAAATAAAAATAAGAAATGAAGATTTTCCCTAGAAATGGACTTTCCGCCCACACAACAAGAGAAGAACGTGAAGAAGGGAATGGAATGGAATGCGGCAACTTTCATAACAATGAGAGGAGCGCCTGGCATATTTTCAGACGAAACGTAAGATGCAGCCTTGGCTCTTCTACACTATTGCGATTGCGACGAAGAAACCATTAGGGATGTGATGATTGTGATATGATGGTGTTATTACCAACACGCCTCCAGTAGCTGCGAAGTAATTATCGCTATCGCTCACTTACTCACTGCACTACACAACAAGTGAGAGTGAGCAGCGAGTCTGGCAATAATAATATTATTATATTATTAATATAGTGCCCAAGTGGAGCCAGATGGAATGTGGGACAACAACTCGGAACGGAGAAAGTCTACTCTGAAGGACGAGAAGAAAAAGTCTTAATTCTGAGAAAACAGCTTTATCTCCACTTTCTCTCTATTCTGCCCTGCCAAAGAGAGTCTCCGGGAAGCAGGAGAAAGTGCTGTGAAAAAGGAGAGCTACGAAAGTTGACATAGCATAAACTGAAGGAGAAAAGGAAGTGAAAGGCCGTGTGAATAGTAAAAGCAAAAGATGCGATATTTTCTACGAAAGCAAACACGTCGTCGCAAGGGAGTGGGGCTTTCACCGAAAAGAAAAGAGAGATATCGCAAAGAACCATGTTTATGTTTGTGTGCAAGCAGACTCCAAGGTCGAACAGCTCTTTCTTTCTTTACTTCCACAAGTGCCGTCTTCTTACATTTAAAAAGGAATTCTCGAATTTAATTTATAGTAAAAACGGCAAAAGTGAAAGACGCTGTTTTTGGGGAGAAACACGCCATCACTAGGAACGGTTACGGCCACGGCTGCATTGAATCTCTTTTCTTTTGTCCTCCTGAGTGACGTTCACTCACTCACTGAATAAAAAGATGGACAGCAAGGTAATCCGACAGTTGAGATTACCTACGCACATACTTATCAAGGAAAAAAAGATTTTCCACTTTTAGTTTTTTATAGAGGAAAAAGGATTCTTCATTGACAGAATCAAAGGTCGCGACAGGTTCTAAATTACTTGGCGGTCTGAGTTTTATCTCCGACCGACACTTTGGTTTTCGTATCTCTAAATAAACCAACAGTGCGAACGGAGCAATTTTTAGCATTTCTCGTAGACAAAAAACGATAAGAGGAACTTTTGCCAGTGACATGTGAGTGCAGGGATACGCACAGATGCCGACAAATCTTTATTTCCTGCCGCTAGCAGCTACCTATTTCTCACTCTCAGTCATCGAATGGTTTTAGAAACAGGCAGGAAGCAGCTGTACGCAGCACTCTGAAGATAATCAGTGAGTTAGACAGGAAAGTGAAAACTTTCGCTCAACTGAAATAAAAGCGACCTGGATTGATTTTTATTTTACTTCGCACCACACGTTATGATATGCAAATTACGAAAGTGTTGACTTAATTGCCTATCGATTAAAAGTGTCTCAACAAGTGTTCCAATTGTTTACTTAAGAAAATCTCGAATAAACGGTGGATGTCGTCTCACAAAAAATATGTTAGAAAATAAAAACGACGAGACAATTAAATTCATAAAACTTGTCTGGCTTGCTTGTAATCAATAAACTTGTGACTAATTTTAGGCAGTCTGATGCTTAGCCCATCAGTTTTTAGAGATATAAAAGGCGAAATTGTCCTGACTTACTGAAAAGGCTTCCGTACTAAAAATGGACCGAAAATCTTCCTCCGTTGAAAGATTTTATCAAATTGGACAAACAAAAACAAACCTAGTGCCCCTAGTAGAAAAAATTGTGGTTGGCTACAGTGTAAGATGAAGTAAGAATGTACGAAAGGTGAAAGCATTGTAGCACGTGTAATAAAAGATCCTTCGGATGTGAACCCAATTCATGTTGTGGAGAAAATACCAAGGTCGTTGTTACTTCAAGTGATATATTATTACATTACCTCATATTGAATTGAATTTGTTGCGCCCGGAACATAAAATCGTCTAAATTAACAAGTTCAGGAAGGAAATTCGTTGCTTTCCTGGAGAAGAGTGGAAAGGACATAATAATTCTGTAGATGACATAAACATCCTCACCTCAAGCTATTCTCAGGGAATGGCCGAGAATCTTCTTGACTTAACTGAAATATCATTTAACCCCAACGTCCCCAGAACAGAGTTGCAATTTGGCAAAAAAATGCAATCGACGTGAGCATTCCCTCACCTGAAGGGAGCATTTCACTTTCAAGCAGTTCTGCTGTGAAAAATGTAATTAAATGTTATTCACCACACCGGTCTCGCTAAATTGAGTTCTGGGGCGAACGTCGTGAAATGTTGGTTGATGATAAAAAGCGTAATCGAGGGCAAGATGATGTCCGTCAGTCAAGTCATTCATTCTTTGGCAACTTTGATTTATACGAAACCCACCAAAGTCCCACATGACAAATTAGCATATTTTGAAAACTTTAAAAAATTCAATGCAATGGTGGTGGTGGCATGATTGGTTGGTGTAGATGACAACAATGCAACAAAGGAAAATGATTATAATACATTAAGGTGGCTAATATATCTGCAATATGCATATAATAGCTAATCATCATGAATCATGTGTTAACTCCTAAATATCGTAATTGTCAAAAAGTAACAACCTTAAAATCGGGGCTAATTTATTATGGTGGGCTCACTCTATCCAACCCACCAGCAGTTAGTTACTAACTAAAAAACGTATTTTATGATTAAATGATGGTTGTTGCAATGCAATACAAAATTGCAAAATCTATTATAATGGCAATATTTACACGGTTCTTGCGTGGATGGCTTAATAATTTTAAGAAAAGCTTTCATTTTTCCTCTTACACCATCAACTGCAAAAAGGATTTTTAGAGTCACTCAGCCTTTAATGAAGGGTTGCGTTTCTAGTTCTAGAACTACGAACAAGGATAAATTCTCACTCCGCGGTTATATTTTGTCACATTAAAATATGTCCCAAATTTTTCTATCGTGTTTGTGTTATTTTTATGTGAAACATTAAATTGAAGTCCTTCCCCCCATCATCAAGTAATCATTTGTCTCCATTCTGAGTATGAATGAACACATGAATAATAAACCATATTTAAAAAACGTTTTGACTTTATAATTTTCAAATACTCATGCATGCAAGATTAATGCTATGTCTGTGTCGTCTAGATTTGAAGCTCTGTGGTTTGTGACATCTGTTGAATATTTGCAGAGATTAAAACGAATCCTCTAAAAACTTGTTCGTAATCCTATGAATTGTAAGGTGCAGAGAAAGAACGTGAACGTGAGGCTTATGTTAAAATTTATAAAATGTAAATCACAAAATTCCCCTTAGTACGGTAACGACCGACTGAATTTAATTTCATTACATATTGCATTATGAATGATGATTCGAATCTGCCTCAACAAAAATGTTAAAGTTCAGTGTTTTACAATTACAGTGCATTTTATTTTATGAACTCGGACTCTGACGTCAGAAGCGAGCTCTCGATCTCTTTCAAGTTCATGGTATTAAATTATTTATCTGATTTTCAAATCGGCTCGTGCAAGTAAAGTGCAACCCACAATTTTTGTTTTACCTTGTCGTTAGTCCCAGTCAGTTATCAACCGTTTTTTTGTATAATGCAGAATGCAGCACAGCCAAACTTTACACTTCGCCAGTCAGTCAGTTTTTTATTGGTCGTAAATTAATAAAACAGGCTGGTTGTAAAATAATATTGCTTGTATTTTTCCAATGATTTCACTGTACTAATTATGACAATCCCCGATATTTTTCTAATTTATTATGTATGTACAGTACGGACTTGTGGTTAGTTGTTAATTACCGTGTTGTAGTTATCATTTCCCCATTAAAATTCAGAAAAGTGAAGGCAGGGAGCATCATCGTTTCTTATCTCTTAACAAGATAATTGAATGAGCTCCAAAGTTAAAAAAAATACTTTTTAGTCTTAAATTTTAGTTTTGCTTAGAAGTTGAAGGTATTCCACTTTGCAATTCCACAATGATCCACAAGGAGCTATGCCATGGCCATTGTTAATTGTTGAGGCAGAGTTAAGCAGACTCACTTCAGGATTCAGGAGGCTCATTCATTCATTTATGATTAATTTTACAATGCATAGTTAAATTAATATTCAGTGGCTACGATGAGAGCCTGGAAGCACCTCCCAAGTCGATTCTATTTTATTAAATGCAAACTTAAATGAGATTAGTTGGACATAAGTTCATTCATTAGTTAATTAGAATAGAAAATTCAACCTAACTACTAACGTATTTATAAGGACAAAGGGAAGTAAAAATCCTTCAGTTGAACTATGCCTTCACTTACAGAGAGTCTTCCCCAGAGAGTTGCAATTATTCATAAGAGTGTACTTTACGGCAGGCAAAGGTTTGTGTTTGTTTTGTATTCACAAGCTTTTCAATTCAAGATTTCCCACGAGACTGACTCCATTTCGTTACCTGTACACAAATGCATGTTATTTGCACGATACTAACAATCATTAAACTCCGCCATCACGACTATTCTGGAGAATTCGCTGTTACTTTGATGTTGATGTTGATGACGATGATGGCAAATGGCAACTCACTTCACTCACAACGTTTTTACTTTTTCTCTCTGATTTTCTCACAAAACAAGTTATTGCTGCAATCATAATGTTTTATGGAAATCGTGTACACGACCAAGGATTTTTTTCTTTCTCAAGAAGATCTGCCAACTTTCTTATACAAAGCAATATAATTATACAATGTACATTTATTTACTTTACAAGCCGTCAGTTAAGCTCAGCTCAACAAACGCAGAGATTAAACAAGACGTGTCCAAAAACTTTGAATTCCTCGATGATAGCACATTCGTTTTTATGCATGGCGAATGACGCGTAAAGAGGATGTACTTTACCTTACCTTTACCTTGATAATCGAGACCAAGAAAACTACGAGAAGAGTGGAAAGTGCAACCAACCACTAAAAAGCAGGCAATCAACCACGAATACAGGAAAAAAGGATAAAAAGTGTAAAATATCGCGAGTTTTTCCTACGATAAGTTCACATTTTCATTCTTCCTCTTCGTAATAACCAGATAGAAGCACACGATACCTATGTAACGTCTGTCTAACGTAGTAGTCGTTACTTTGTAGAGTTAATAAGCCCCACTTTAATTAAAGACGGCGATAACAATTTCCATAACTTTTTATCGTCATTATTGTCAGGCAATCAACCACGAATACAGGAAAAAAGGATAAAAAGTGTAAAATATCGCGAGTTTTTCCTACGATAAGTTCACATTTTCATTCTTCCTCTTCGTAATAATCAGATAGAAGCACACTATTAGCTATGTAGCGTCTGTCTAACGCAGTAGTCGTTACTTTGTAGAGTTAATAAGCCCCACTTTAATTAAAGACGGCGATAACAATTTCCATAACTTTTTATCGTCATTATTGCATTAAGACAGAGAACGAAGCTAAAAAATTCCAGGCTTCATCGTTATTACGAAATGATATAATGCAAATCTCCATTTTCCTTTCCAAAGTTTGAAGATGTCGGTCAGAGACACAAGACTGTTTTGTAAAGTAAAAAGCAAAACATTTTACACTTCGACTTTAGCTTATCCCTAGCGTCTAGCCTCTAGGCTCTAACCCTCACTCAACAATCGCCAAGCTCCTCTAGGTAATCATATCATAAATGACCTTGGAGAATCCAGCCAGAAGTCATCACGTTAACCACTGCCGGTGCCGTCTATTTTATTTTACCTTAACAAGTTTCAGTTGTGAGTTGCATTGTCAATGAAGAAACGCAGATTTGATAAAACAACAAAGTTTTTATCCAATGGTATGCAACACGCAACAAAAAATGTGTGTGAAATCAGCCCTAAAATTAATATTGTTGCAAGTTTCAACAACACCAAAGTAAATATGACTTCATAAAAGATAGGTATCTTAAATGTATACAACATACAAGCCGGACAACATGCTGCCGAATTTATGGCAGATTTGAAAATGTCTTTTAAAACATTAGCAAAGAAGTAATTAAGCACATGCAAACAAGGTGACGGAGTAATCAAATGTCTACAGACAGAGATAATTAACTGAGCAAATATAATTGCAGAAATAAATTGCATTAGTTTAAAATAAAAAAGAAACTGCAAAAATTACAACGTCGTCTGCTCCAGCAATTTTCTTCGTCAGTTCAGAGTTCATTTTCGTCTTACTTTATGTTCACTCTAATCTAATTTAGATGAAGATTTATCCTTTTTTCTTTTTCCAGAAAAATTTTCCCAGACGAAGACACATCTCCAGCAGACGAAAGTAATGCACTAATTAATTAATTACTTATTACAACTTGTAAATTACAAGTTGTAATTTACAACACCAAAGTTAAAAGAGCTCCAAAAATTGGAGTTTCATTTTATACAACCTTCGCACATAACGATGATTAATGAAAATGATGTTGAGAAATATTTAAATAATTTAAGAATAAAAGTCTTTCGACTCAATTTTTCTACATTATTTTACTGCATGAATATGACATTATGACAAAAGACAAAAATGCAAAAATTTGGCACACACAACACTTATAGAAAAGTTTCGTAAGTAAGCGTAATAAATAAAGCAATATGTACATAGTAATTGGGAAAATAGACCTTGCACGAAATTCCAGTCGTGAAGGAAAACAATGATTGTAGCTTGATACTCTTTTATATTGTCCAATTTGATGTCATTTTCTCGAGTACATTAAAACAATCTTTTCGTTTGTTTGATGCTTTGACCTCACAATCCATTTAGTGTTTGCTAACAACAACCGATCAAATGCACTTCAAGGCAAACACGAACTTCATTATGATGATGGTGGTGGTCACATGCATCTGTGACGTAACACAAGTCGTATAGTGGCATTAGCGTTAAAATATTCCAATCAATATGTATTATGTATCTTTATAACATTCTTATTCGTATGTATGCCATTAGGTTTTTCTGTGAAAAGAGGATTATTCTTACTTGTTTGCGTCTTCAATGGACGAAGCTCCACTTCCACTGCCCTTCTGTTCCATTCCGAAAGTCTTACTCTGACTTTGAGGGCCATAGGATGAGGATGAGGAGGATCCCCAAAACTTTTTCTTCTTCAAGCACAACATGTTGCGTCTCTTCTTCCTTGCTCCAAATTCCGGGTAAAAAAGGTAAGGTAAGACAAGGCAAATCCCCACTTTAAGCTGACACGTGAGTAATGAAATGAAGTTGTTAAAGACGAGTGGTACGTAGCGTTAGCATAAGTCAGGATCGTTGCATGATGTAATTGTATCGTAATAGAAACATTTTACATAGTTATAGTTGTACTTGCACTACTCTTACAACAAATGTTTATTCCCTCGTCCTTCCTATGAACCAACAATACAGACTGGAGCTTTAGCATTGTATTAATACACTGCAAATTGAATTGAAGGTAAGGTGGAAAACACGGGTGACCTAAAATAAAAATCTTTTCTTCAAACTCACAAGGCTCCCCTTGGTCGCTTCGCAAGGAAGGATCGTTTATTTTGTCTCATTTCACCGTTAATCGAGTCGAGTAGAGAGATCCGTCTTTTATCCTCAGGTGCACAACATTTTACTTTACTTTATTACAAGAGCTTCCACCACTGCGACATGGGACACATAAACACACACGTAATACACAAAAGAAAACAATTTTCGTTTCTACGCTCTGCTACACTTTATTAGGAAAGGTTAGGCTTTGGCTATGCCAAGTAAGTTGACGAAATGTGACGGATGGCAAATGTTTACGATTGTTACGATTAAATTGTATTATATCATATTAAAGTATTCAAGGAATTTAATAATCATGTTACGTCACATCAGGTAGGCAAGCACCGAATCGTGATTGTGATGCATGATGGTAATTAGAGAAGAAACGGAGTACTTTTTTCGCCTCACTCACCACGCATGACGATTCAATATAAAATTACGCTGATGTTTATATATGTAGTACTACTACAAACATTTTTCGCTTTACTTTGCATTTGCATGACAATTAGTCAGGACAGAACGTGACACTTCTTACGCTCTGCTCTTCCGTTCTTTTTTCAAAGATGTCTTTCACTACTCCTCTATTATTTAACAATGAATATCTAAATTATGAGTTACACTGCGGGAGCGGAATGTGAGACATATATTTCGTTGAAGTTCCGAAAACACATCATTTAATTTTCTTTCAGACTTGTCTGAAATATTTTTTGAGTATATAAAACGCAGTCCCCTTTTTATAGGAGTTTACACATTTTTCTTCTGAAAAAGATCGTTTAGTCCTTTGAGTCCACTAACACAGAGAAACAGTCACAGGCACACTCACAGTACCATTAAATTTTTTAAAATCTGACTTTATTTAACAAGCGGCTTCCATTCGCCAAGATTTTTCGACTCATTTCCTATTTCTCCCTTTCTCCATTCCTTCACGGCTTTTGCATAATTCAGAGTGGAATTAATGGACTCTCTCATTCGTATCTGTTTGGTTGCTGGAAGAGAAACTGGAGCTGGGATGATGTTTCTGGAATCCGGATCTGGAAGGAAGAGTATCGAATATTTTCTTTTGTTAAGAGGATTACACGCAAAAGCAAATTACAGCCGACAATCGGCACATTTCAATTCCTCTCTTTTAATTTCAATACTTTCCTTTATTCGCACAAACGTATTTGCAAAAAGGAGTCAAATTAAATTCCTCAATCCTTTCCATTGAATAAAATTTGTCAAGTGTCTAGGATAATTTTGTCAACCAAATTTTTGCTATTCAAAGCAATAGCTTCAAATGAATGAGATTCACTCACTGCTGGTCCAGTGCACCCATTCCACTAACACTGATTCAGACTCAAGAATTTTATGTGCTTCACTAATCAGTTCATGTAAGCGTTTAGTACATTTTTAATGGATCTGGAAAAATGCTGTTATAATTCTTATGCTCACACTTGCACATCACATAAAATATTTTCGTACATCAAACATTCTGAGAATCGTTTATGTACTGGTCTGATTTACCCGCTTAAAGAAAAACCTTATCTCTACTAACCAAGCTGAAAATATTGTACGAAATAGAGTAGGTTAGTAAAAATTCCTATTTTTTATCACTTCACAATGGAAAATGAATTATGATAACGTGACGTCTGAAATTGCTTCATAATTAAAGTTTGCACATAAAAAAGTTGTAACTTTTTGTTTCACTCGCTGAGCGAGTCTCGCTCCAACCCATGGGCTAAAGTTATGCAATCAAATCAATGTCAGGTTTCAGTTTTCCCTTTGGAGAACAAAGCACAATTGAATCGTCTACTGACCGAAATGAAAATGACACTTTTATGCTTCATTAAAAAACCAACAATTGAATATGAAAACAAGGAAAAACTGAAATATAAAACTAAATTGTCAAAAAATATTTTTCACTGACTACTCATGTAAGTTTCATCACTTGAATTCCATTGTGTAATTCCTCTGAAAGCTTTGTTTAATTATTAAACACATTTTCTACTGGAAGGGAATGAGTATTAAATAAAATGTTTCAACTTACTTCCTTAACTCGCAGTAGCTACTGAAATTACGTGGGAAAGCATTCGACTTCTGGTACGACTTAGCGCAGTCCTCCTGTGGACACATAGCACTTCAAAGCGATGTGATGTGGCCAATCTCCATTGTACTTAATACTGCGAACTGCAATCCGTCACTCGGCTCGCGTATCACTGGCAATGGCAAGAAGAACTAGGGGGTTGTGGTCAACAAGAAGAAGTCGAAGGCAAAAGACGATTACAAAGACTGTGGAAAAAAACACAAGGTGAAATCATTACAAAATTACAGTCAAGTAAAGCAAATGCTAAATGTGTGGGGAATAGTAGCACGCCATAACTTCTGCTGGCACTGAATTAATAATTCCGTCTTAAGTAATAATTTGCTTCTTCTTTTCTTGGAGAACATAATAAGATGAAACGAGTGGGATTTTTAGCAGACATTCACCCACATATCAGCTTTACAATAAAATAAAGTTAAAAACATCTATCTGATGATAGCTAGAGCATTATGTACATTATGTATGTGTAGCTTAACAAGAATTGCAATGTACATGTTAAGTTAAACGTAACAGAGTTCTTCCGGAAGTTTCTTTGGCTCACTCAGCTCAACTCAAATTAATCTGAATGTTGGCAAAGAAAATTCCCCCTCCACTGTGAGAACCAAACTGAGCTGAGCTTCGCGAACTTTTTAATGCGCATATAAAATAAACTCTTTTCGTTTTAATACTCCTCTTGAAGATCACGAGATTAAAAAGATGCTATTTTATTTAATATTTATTATTAATAACAAAAATGCTTCTTTTTAAACTGTTTTTCTCATCAAACTGTTTGTATGTAGGAGATACATCCGGCGCTTTTAAAATCAAAACAAACTACTATAGTCTGTTACTTGAAAGGACATCGAGTCCAACCCACTAAACAACTGTAATCAATCATGATACTTGAGAAAGGAAGGATTTTAGTTAGTTGTAACAAGGATTTCTATCCATGAATTGAGAAACAGAGATTAAATTAAAAGCAAATAATTGCCTGTCCTAATAATAAGATTTTTCGCTGTTAAACCAGGCAGCAGTCTACATTTTTATTTTTCTGTCTTGTCTGACGAATTGATGATGACAGACAGCAAGTAAAGAAGCATTATTGAGCCTTGCAGCAGAAAAGTTACTGATTGTAAATCAAGTTGACAGGAATGAGGTCGTCTCAATGTGAATGTGAATGAAACGAATGTGATGAAGTTGATACAGTTTCTTTCTACTTAATTTTACCAACTTACTTGAGAGTTTAGTTTTCTACGTAGGTAATTATTTTCCGTCGAAATAGCTCATGGCTCATCTCCTTTATTCTTTGAAATGAATAACAATGGGGAAATGTTTGCAAAATCACTGACAGATTTTTTTCCAAAAACTCCCCAAAGCAAAACACTGTTGCTCATTGAAAGTCATCATAAAGAGAAAATATCCCGTTCTATCAAAACCGTTCCTTCAACACTTAAAATGTCAAAACTACTGATTTTTAAACTTGGAGCAAAATCTATGTATTCTAAGCAGTAATAAGATATCTGATGCGCTGATCACATAATAAGTCAGCACCAGCAAGCAACCACTGCCGCGCTGTCAAAAACGCAGCATGAGAATGCATAAATCAGTGGAACAGGTAAATCAAAACTCCAATTTAACTATACCAGAAAACCCAGTCTTGGGATTTTCTTCGCTCATTTAAATTTCATTATCGGGCTAGTTACGCACAAACATGAACATGACCCAAGTTCCAAAACACTTTTGCATTTATTTATACCAACCTGAACAAAAAATAAAGACGCTGCTACCAGTGGACTTTAAATTGTGATTTTATCCTTTCAATATGAAGACAATTGAACAATTTTACTGCNCAAACATGAACATGACCCAAGTTCCAAAACACTTTTGCATTTATTTATACCAACCTGAACAAAAAATAAAGACGCTGCTACCAGTGGACTTTAAATTGTGATTTTATCCTTTCAATATGAAGACAATTGAACAATTTTACTGCGAAAACGATTTCTTTTACGTCACGCAAAAATCTGCATCAGAAACCAAATTATAACTATTAAAAACATTCGCCTTTCGCTCCTAAACGATTTTTTCTTAATGCCTAAATAAAAACAATTTTTCTCATTTCATTTGAAAACGCAAAGAAAATGTTGATGCCGATGTGATGATAATAAGAAGACACAACTTCTTTACCACTGATCTTCCACAACCAACTGAAAAACTCAGCTCGCAGCAAGAAAGCTTAAAGAGGAGGCAGCGCCAGCCAGCAGCAACTATCCTAACCACATAAAATTTAATCATTGTGTCATTGTTGCTTTTATTTATTTATTTTATTTTTATTGCGCTCTTTCATTTCACTGGTATTATATTATATTATGGACGCAGGTAGTTTTCATACAACTTTTCAGTAATCATATATAATAAAAGAATCTTTTCTGGTATCATCTGCAGTTTCTGGCCGAAGGCTGTTGCTGTTATTTTATGCTTTCTTCTACTGCTTCTGCGGTTTACTTTACATTTTATTTCAGTTTTCTCATCTTTGCATTGTACAACACAACACCCACCCTGAGTCTGATCTGAGCCTTGTTGCACTTTTTCCCTACTTTTTTCCACCATTCTTTGTCGAAAATTGTTTGAATTGAAGTTGAGTCATAAAAGGAAAGAGGCAGAATACCAGAATGAGAAACGAGACAAGGAACACAGGGAGATTCATATTTTTAGCGGAAAGGATCGCATCACTTCGTCTCCCATTCACTCGGCGATATTTTGTTTTGTTACGGTATTATTTGTGTCTCAACTCAAATCCATTTCTAAATACCACAGTTAACATTCCTTAATGCGGTTTCATTTCTCTTTGTTCGCTATTTTTCCCTGTTGATTGTTGAATCACCCATCCATTAGAAGAAATGGGATGATGGAGATGATGAGGCACTTGTGTGCAGAAATGTGTGCCCGCTCAATAACAAGCTACATAATGTACATAACATAACATTAAGAGAAGCAATGAAATAAAATGAAATGAGTGACAGCCGCGGTACACTAATAAAAATGACATTATTAACTTGACGCTTTGCATTTTTACTCCTGGCTTTACCTGCTACGTACAGTCGCTCCTCTTTCTGATCCGACTCCTAAGACTTTTCTATGCGATGAAATAAGATGAGATGAGATGACTGTGAGACGTGTATTTTTCTTTGACTTTTTACCGTTAACCGTTAGTCTCACTCTGCATGAAATCGAATAGGAATTAATACCTATGCTATTAATATTCCGTTCAAGAGAATTATTGACAAAAGAAAACATTTCAAAGATGAACTGTCTCGCAGGTATGAATGCTCTAGGCTTGTCTTGCCGTCTTGTTGCTAGAAATATGATCAATGAAATTTTACTGTGCATGCACCATAGATAATGGAGCGTTGCAATTTCTCGAGGAAACAGAATCAAGCTTTTTGTAATCAATCTGCACACTCCTATCACGTCAAACTAAGAATTGCAATTGCATTATCAGAGATGAAAAAATCGATTCATTCATATCCCTGTCGTATAAACACAATTGGTTCCGGTGATTGCGAATGGATCAAAGTTATTTTATTACTTTACTATTGCTAATAGCGTGTCCATTTGTCCACAAAGAATCTTTCTTGGGTTTTTGCACTCAAGCCATCCGAAACTGCTGCAGTATCACATTACTCAGTTGTTCAGTTCTGTCAGATGCAATGCAATTTATTTTCTCTTTGATCGTGTCTTTGTTTTCAAGCCTTTATTAGTTACGCTTGAATAGCACAGAAAACGCTCGTTAACTCTGTAATTGTCCAACGATTATGTTATACCGGCTTTAATGATGATTATGACCATAATTATGGCTCTTCAACTTCAACTTAGCAATACCTGCAAAACGAAGATCGAAGCCAAAGTAAAATAAGAGAGGTGCAACAGCAACGTTAAAGTTAACAATACAACAATGAAAGTAAATTGCTGACTGCGGCTACCTAACTTTTAATCGTAGTCTAAACATAAACACAAATTGTTTCATTTAAAAAGATTATCCTTTGAAACTCAATTCCCTTCCCATTTTGCCTCGCCCCACCCGGCATGTGCACGATGGTTGTGGAGTTTAGGTAATATTGACATGGCGAACGTATGGAAACTCAGGGAATAAAATTTGTAAATAATAGTGTGACAAAAAACTATCTGTTTGAGTAGTAAAGTAACGTATTTTTTGTGTTGACGGTTTATACGTTCCACCTCATTAACCTTTTGAGTAACGAGCAGAAAAAAAGATGGAGGGATGACGATGAGCATGAGCATGATGCATGAGGGAGGATGAGTCCGAGATGAAATCCGTGTCTGGAGTGAAAAAGAGAAAGTTTCTCTTTACTCTGGATCTTTTAGTGCTTTGACTATGCCAGGCAGGGTAAATACTATAAAGAAACTTGGTAACAGTATAATAAAGTGTCCCTCCTTCCCTTTATATGCTCAATATTTATATAAAATATCCACCAGCTTGGGAACAGATTTCGGTTGCAAACACAACCATCACTACACATGTACACACAAGAGCACATAAAAAATAAAAACAAATAAGAAAACCGGGTACGCCCGGAATCTCAAAGAAGGATGGAATCTCTGAACGAGAAAAACTGCTGGATGCAACTTTTTTATTCTCTCACTCTGAGATTTGAGTCGGGAAGTAAATTGTATGTGAAAAGGAAAACGTCTGGAAACAAACCCATACGTATCTCTCTGTATTGTGTGTATTATTTATAGACTAGTTACATTATAGGAAGGACTGTGTCGTTTTGTTGGTCAGGTTAGATGGATCTCCACTCTCCACCTCCATCCTCCACAAATTCCATTTCCTCCTCGGAGCAACAACAAACAAGTAATTTCCAGAATGAAGAGTTTATACAGAAAGTTGTGAAAATAATGGAATGGAGCACATCTAATGTCTAAACGGAACAAAAAATCGCCTTGCTCTTTGCTTCTGTACGAATGAACATTTATTTGCTACGTTACAGTTGCGGATGTGTGTGTGTTTGTGTAACACTGCTTTGTGGCTTGCTTTCCTACTGCTACTCAGCTACTGCTCTGCCACTGGACTCGAACTGCGAAACCCCAGAAGTGACATAAATGAACATTTTTCATCTTCTGTATTAAATAGTTCTGACACTGTGGTTATGTCGTATTGTGGACAATACTAAAAACGTAGTCGAGTTACAGTTTTTATTATCCCCCGAAAAAGCTTTTTTTTTCTCGCGGTTGCACAATTTTACGCAAAAACATAATAATATATACTTATGTTAGCTTACTTGTACTATTATACAACACACACCTACACGCAAAGGCTTGTTCTGGTACAGTAGAAGTACATTGTCCGCCGAATTAAATACAATGTCTTCGTTTTCTAGCATGTTATACAATCTTGAAAAATCTGGTTGTTTCCAATAAGCTCCTTAAAACCTTTTGTGAGTCGTATCGTTTTGAATACTTACATTTTACTTCATCTCATCCTTTCTCATGAGCATCTTTTACTTCGCTTTACGAGACAGGCGGAAGTTGAAGTTAAATTGTGGTTTAGTGTCCCCCTCATGTCGTGAATCCATATAAAATAGAATAGAATATTTTTGTACGTTTTCTTACCTTACTAAGAAAGAAAGAAAGTTTTTGTGAGCGAGCTAAGCAAGACTTTTAAAAGTCATTGTTTCTTCTTCTCTGCTCTTTTCTTTTCTCTCGCGTGTCTTGATTTATTGCACACTCCTACTCTTTTTACAGTGCTCACAATTTTTCACCATGTCCTTGCGGACAAACAACTGGCATTTCTGAGTTATAACGTTTTGTACTGGAAACAATAACTCTTCCGGCTATCGCGTTTGTGGATGAATGAAAACACCTGTGTTCTGGCAGTAGAAAAATATGCCACAAAACTAAAAATGAACAACTTTTAGTAAAATTTCTGTTTTATTTTATTCTTTTCTTTAGAAAAAGTATTTTATTTCCTAAAAGTTTTTTCTTCTCTTTCCCATGACGGAAGTTTTGCAACTGCAGTCTGCAATCCGCAATTGCGCACACGTGTTGAAAATGAAAATGGTAGAAACTAGAAAACACTAAAAATACCTACATGGTACGATCTGGTCTCTGAGGTCAAGTATTGTGCTGCAAGTGAAATTCTTTCATCTCGCTTCATCACGCATTCAGTTTTTTACCGTTTAATTTTTTACCATAATCGACTTTGTCTCACAGTCTCGAGGATTTTACGAGCAGTGAACAATTTTAAGAGCAATTCAATTTTACTAGTCAACGTCAACCCTCAAGAAAATGTTTTCTTGTCAACGAACTAGCGTCAGCTTGGTTTAGTTGCTAGAAACATGTTTGTTACACACTGCGACTTTCTTTGTTTCACTTTTTAATATCACATAATTTATGCAACACAGGACACAAACACAAGACAAAAACTCACAACACGACCAAAAATTTCAAACAGTTTTTATTAAACACTCTGCAACTAAATTGCTCAAGAGATCCGTGCTCGGTCACTCGTGTCCAATTTTATGCTTGTGCATCTGAAAACTGCATTTTTGAAGGAACGAGAAATTTAGACAAATTGCCAGTCAAATGCATTCTCAAATTTTCAAATAAAAAATTGCGTCTTTCTTGTCCTCTCTGAAACGTATAAAAATTGCCTCCAAAATGAAAACATAATTCATTAATTACAATACAACAGAATTACAAAAAATCCTCCCCCTAAAAATGTAATTGTTTCACACATTACATTTCACACATTTACGTCATTTCATGTGATCGATTGAGAAAATACGCACTGCCTGAAAAGTTTAAATGGAATGGTAGCAATAATTACTTTTTCGCCTGTAGTTCGTTTCGTTCATCGGTCGGTAATAATAAATTCAATTAAATATTTTATAGCTTTTGCTCTAATTTGTTTTTAGTGCAAATGCACTAAGCTAGGACAAATTTGGTGTGTTGCTTTACTCTTAAGTATTTACATGATACTTAACACAGTAACACAAATAATTTATCCAAAGACATTCCTGTGTGGAGTTTTACGACTCTTGAAAATCAGAAATTCTTGGGGAAACAATGGGCAATAATGTCGCCTCTTGATTCAGCTCGAGCTAGTAGCTGATAAAGCGAGAAAATCGATACGTTTAACGTTACTCGAATTGGAGCTCGAACTTCTTCTAGTAGTAATTTATCATGATTCATGAAATCTCGAAAAAAGATCGTGTCGTGACGTGGTTATAGTTTGACAACGATTTGGATAATTGATCATGTACAAGATGGAAAGTCACTCAAAGTCGAAAATTGCTCAATGATCAACATGAACATCAACTTTTTAAGACTTCCTCTCAAACTTTTACTGCAGTGCTTTTGCAGGATTAATGTCTTATTTTATTATGAAAAACAAAAATCTGGGCCACACAGCCGATTAGGGACTATCTATAGAAAAATAAGAATAAAAAATCAAATAATTTCAGAAGTGGTCCGTTTAGGCGGAAAATTTCCCCGCAATTCTAAAGCAGGGCAGAGCGGCGATCTTTATTCTAACAAAACGGAGGTGTTTTCTCGCATTCGCATCTTTTTATAACCCGTGGTCATGTAATGTATGTGACGCTGTTATTTATAAAAGAAAAGAAATATTGCAGGTTGCAGACTGGTGAAAACATAGGTAAT
>VYYJ01002473.1:0-21382 GCA_021029165.1 Cyphoderus albinus | reverse complement strand
AATCACGACTTGCTTCAAATGTTCGATAAGAGAGGACGTAAGAGTGTGAGTTGAGCGTTCTGCTCCACTTTTGTGGCCAAACCTTCGGAACGGTGGGTTAAATCCGAAATGGAAACAACTCAAAATGTCTTTGCTTCCTGAAATCTTATTATGTCTCTGTAAATGTTGGGGAAAGCAGCAAACACGAAAACACCGAGGGAAAGAGAGACGTATAAACCAAGGTAGTCAAAGCTAGAACACAACTAGCAGACTTTACCCAGTCGTGTCCTGTAGAATATTATTGTAGCCGCATGCTTTCACTTCTTTCCACGCACCAGAGCAGTGTGTCGGCATTTTCCCTCGGATCACAAGGAGCATGCTGGCAGCATGCTAAAGGGATGCTTATAAAGGAGCAATTCTTAGTAAATCCTCGGCAGTCAGAGGCAAGCAATCGGACAAGTAAAACAGTGGAATAAATTCAGCGGAATCATAAAATTGAGACAAGTTCATTGTTCCACTTTTACATGTACGGTATTCTGGAAATTCGCTTCATGCTTCCGCTCTCATTATTATTCCTTCCCAGTTTTCTGTAAGTTACTGGATAATTTTTGGCGATATAAATCAAAAATTTAATTCTTATTCGATTCTTGTCAGTTTTGTTCTGCATTAAATTGAACAAAAACGATATTTTTCACAGTTAAGTTAACGGTGAATCAAATTAAAATAAAGCTCTGGCTTGAGATAAAAAATTGGTGGTGAAATAATTTTGTATACAATTCTGCATAGAAAGTGGTGTCTCGAAAAATATTGACATTCAGTTTCAAATTTTGACTAGACAAAATTCTGGTAATTTTTTTATTTTACCTACCTGATTTCTCTAGTACATTTTCCAATGAAAGACCCACATGAAGCTTTTAATCTTATACTTGACAATGCAATTACATTGATGTTTCAACTGGTTCAGTAAAGAGAAACTCTGTTGACTATGCCAAAACATTCTTGACGTTTTTCAGACAGAGGTTTTTAGTACTTAAAAGAAGTACAATTACATTTTCTGTGGAAAGTAATGAAACCCAACGCAATCGTGTTTAGGCACACAACAACGGAAAATGCAAGTCAAGCCGGCAAGCGGAAAGTGGAAAACGAAGAAAGGAAAGCCAGCAGGCATTTCCCTACCATTTTTATGCTGGTTCACTTTCTGAACACCGACACATGTGTCAGTGTGTAACTCTTAGTGAGCTCGTAAAACGATTTGCTATGTGAATTCTGTTCCTCCAGGCAATCCGTTTATTTCTTTCCAGTGCAGAGGTAGTAGAGAAGACGAAATAAAATTGTGATATGATTCTGATTTGCATAAAAAGTGAAACTGAAAATTTTGTGACTCAATAAATATACTTTCCTTAGAACAATAAAATTATTAGTCTTTACTTAAGAAAGTTTAAACAAATGAACAACTTATGCAACGCTAACAAGTGCAATGCTTCACTTTTACTGATTAATTTTACTCCTGCAGCAACTCAGACCTACAGCACAACTGTAATATAATGACTGTCGTTTTGAGTATGAAGTGTACATTAACAGAATCACATTGGGACTCAAATGTTTAAAAGTGACTGTCTTGAGGAGAGACAAGTCGTTGTCAGTTTGGTCGTTTTCATCCAAGAATTATGTGACTTTTTCGCTCAACGGACTCGAATGTTGATTTACAAAAAAATGAACCAAACGATTCCCTTTGTGCTGGTTCAGCAATATGGATTATTGTAAACCCATCCACATTATCATCTTCCGTCAAACAAGCAAGAAAAGAACAAGATCGATTTTTTCGTGACATTTTAAGTCTACTTTTCAGCTTTCAGCTAAAGAAGAAAAAGCCCATGTCAGCTTTCATCGAAACCGCAGCCTTAGTGAAATGTATAAAAAACATTATGCGTCATTATCATTATTTTGATCGTTCGGTCTGCGTAATATGATCAAATAATCATTCACGCATAACCCCGAATGATCTTTATTCCCCGATCGTCAGCATAAGAGAAAGTAAAATAAAACGGTTTTTCTTCCTCCAAGGCTTTGCCAAAATCTTGAAGAAAGAAGACGCTCCTTCTCTAAAAAGGTAGCTAGATAAAAAGTTCTCAGTTTTCCCATTTCCTTCATCCCAATAAACATTTCATCGTTTTGACTTAAATGTATGAAAGGAGCAATTCACTAGCGGAGCACGTTCGACGATATCTGTGTCAACTCTCGTCCAGTAATTTGTATTCGACATGTTCCTCTACTCACAAAGATCAACTTGTTACACAACTTGCCATTTCCTGTCAGTCAGCCGCCTTCTTTCCCCTGCTCTAACTGATGCGATGACTATCCAATCGCTCTCACTTACTGCGTGGTAGTTAGTCGACTCACTCTTTGCATAAAACATAGTATTATTAATGCCCGGGAACTAAATGCCAACATAAGTAAACGTCTTCGTTGTGCGTTCAACAAATGCATTCAGTCAAGTTAGATCAAGTTGGTGCTCATTTCAACAAAAATTGTGTGTGACATTCCTTTTAGAGAGAGAACAAAACTCTTCTGATCATTTCTACTTGGCTCTTGTCATGCTCTTTGCAACGAGTCAGAAAGTGACTAATTTCTTGTGACAAGTTTTCTCCCTTTTCTTCCTTTTCTCCGGAATCTCCTTGTGTATTAAAACTATAACTTTGAATGGCGTGCATAAGTACCTAAATCAACTTTTTAAGTGAAAAAACTTTTCTTCTTTGTTCTTCTCGAAACTTTTTTCTCCTGATTCATGTGTGATCAGCATAATGAGGAAATTCTCTTTTGTCAGTGTAATGTTTTGAACACACTTGCAAGCTTGAAACTCTGAATATATCAAAGCATTACAAAAGAAAACTCTTGACCCAGGTGTCTCTGAGAGTTGCGTAGTTGGGTTTTGGGCATGAAGAAAATTGAAAGATCTGATGGGGTTGATGCCGTCATCAGGGAATACTTTTGCATATTTATGATAAAAACAGATTTTTCGACTGCCCGACTCAAAAACCATCGATTTAAAAACGGTTATCCTCTTACTAGTTTGACACACTCCAAAACATTCAAGGACAGGTTAACTGGATGGTCTCAAATGCCTCCCCACGACCAATCAAGTTTCCTCAAGTTTACAGACTGCAGCCATCAAGCTATCGCGTAATCATTTGTTTCAAAAAGTTTCAATCCAATCAGTGGGAGAAGAAACTTTTCACAAAGTACCAAAAGGCACAAGCAGGTGTTAGCATAAGTTTCAACTTCGACACTTTGGTAATGTTATACAAAAACGTTTATTGTTTAACGAAGCGACTGGAATAGACGAAAAAGTTTACTATAATGGTAAAGAGGCAATAAACACATGCTTGCCTTCATCTGCAACATTTCAATCACCCTGCATTATCCATCTTTATTGGCCGTCTTCACCATTTGTTTTATGGATGCAAGCGTTGAAATAATCATGTAAGTAATATTTTTGATATGCTATTTTATTTATGGAAATGGGTACAGCACAGATGAGAATGTGTACACATGTTATACATAGAAGCATAATAAGGAGGCCCTGCTGTCTATGCAAGCGTTGAAATAATCATGTAAGTAATATTTTTGATATGCTATTTTATTTATGGAAATGGGTACAGCACAGATGAGAATGTGTACACATGTTATACATAGAAGCATAAGGAGGCCCTGCTGTCTTCCAACTTTACAAGGGCATTGCTCGAAACTATTGGGATACCTAACGGGTAAGACAAAGGACCGCCAGTAAACTTCCACGTACACAGTTTACAAGTACGTTTCTTTGAATGTACCAGTTCTGCTGTCACGGTGGATTAGAGGCAGAGATGTGTAACGAAAGCAAATATGAAAGCTACTACCTACGTTAGCGCGAGTTATCACAATGCAGCAGTATAAAGTTTGGACTTGGATGCTTTTTTACTTTTATAAAATAAGCGGGGTCTCGTTTGCCACCCGACTTTGAAGTGACTACACTTTGCCGTTGCTACTGTAGAAAATAGAAAGCAGTCAAAGAGAGCCAAGTTTTTTTTCCAGTGAGATGGAATTCACTTGTGCGGCAATATTGAATTGACTGACGAAGACAACTCTGACGGAGGAAAATCCTTATTTAATGCGAAAGCACAAGAATTGTTCTGCGTTTATTTCCTAAAAAGGCTGCTTTAGTTTTTACCAAGTGAACACTGGCAGTGGTCTGAAAATGGAAACATTTGATTTTGTCGAAAAACTTCTCTGATCCTTCCCAGGGTTTCCCTTTTCATAAGCTTCATCTCTTTCAAAACGTCACTATTATTACACCGCGCGCTTACCTGAAAACTATAAAGACAAGCAGAGTTTATTTTCGCGCACACACAACAACCGCCTAATGCACCTTAGAATAACCGTTGAATGTGTATTTTAGAGTAACCCTGAGTTCCCCGTTTTCTGTTTATTTTCTGCGGTCCATCCAACCAAGTACGAAATCGCAGACACAAGGCACAAGCTCCGCGCTCATCCTTTTTCTCTCTCTAGACCTCCTGCTGTCTCCTCCAAACGAAAATTGTAGTCAAGCCATTAAAACATGTAGCTTTATTTCATAAGGACGACCTGCTTTCCGTTCGTTCGGGAAGAAGGATGGCGAGACGCGACGTCTGATAGGTATCCTACAGCTTTTCTCGTTTTACGACCACGTGTGAAATATATGAGTTGGTGATCAAAGAGGGAGAAAAATGACAATTTTAACGAGAAAAACAAACACATGAGTGCAGATAGACTGAATATCAATTTTTTGATTTTTGTATTTCGCTAAAAATGGAGAAGCGACGAAGAAACTTTTCTCACACATTTCTACTGTTTTATATTGAATATATTATTCAATGAACGTTGTGCGTGTCTTAAAATAACATTTCCATTGGCTTCACGGAGAATTGGTTAGCGTTCCATTATACGCAGCTTTGCAGTTTTGCAGCTAACGACTTACGACTTTCCGTGCTCGTCTACTTCTCAGTCGACTGTGAACTGAAATAAATATACATCAAAGGCGGGAAATTATGCACATTTTCCTATTTTATGCAATCATTTATGCTTGTTGACTGAAACGATATACAACTTTGCCAGGTATGAGAATGAGAACTTGGAAAAAAACTCAGGACCGACAAAGTAATCTTGTGCGTCAGTCGATATTGATTCAGGTCTGACGTTAGACATGGAAAGAGCGGAAAACAATACAAAAAGTTAGAACAATTTCGAGTGGGAAATAAAAGCTTTATTTTATCAGGTCTACCTTTCCAGATGACTCATTTAGGTATAGTGTTCAGTTACCTTTACGAGATTTGATTGGGAATTAAACATGTCCTACGAAAAATCATAGAAGAGGTATAAAACTTATGACATCTTGGATGGCTTAATCAGTAGAATCACATTATGACGACCAGGGCGAATTGCAATTTCCCTAAGGCAATTACTGCATTCTGTACTGCTAGACTGCTACAGAGATGAGTCATTTTGGTGAATACTCGTCAAAGACCACAAAAAAGTTTCGATTTTTTTGCAATAACTGCATTAAGACCAGCCGACTCGACCATAGCCATTTTGTGCGTTTATTACGCATTGCTTTATAGTATGCCAAATGCCATCACTGCCATCCCAAAATGTTTTATGGCACTCCAGGGGTGCTGTAGTCTCCGTCAAACACACTCGCTCACAGAAGAGTAAAGCTGAATTACGCGGTAGTCAGTAACATAAAAGAATAAGTGCACACGTAACAGCGTGACTTAAGTTGAGACGCATAGCACACTGGAGAAAATAGCCTCATTTCTAAATCACCGAGTAAATTACTTTTTCCACCGGAATAAATTAAAATAAGTAAAACTAGCTGAAAACCACACACTGCAATCTACGCAACAAAAAGTCTCGTATTCAGGAAGTACAAATAATGTTTTGGTGACAGTTGTGCCACCGCACACCCCATCATTACTACAAAACAATTTAAAAAGAACCAGCAAGCAATCTTCCAGCAATAAATTGGAAAGAAAATGGCACTTGAAAAGTGCGGAAGAAAACTCATTTTCTCGCTGCTTCTTTATCATCTATCATCAAACAAAATTCTAATGGTTCATTTTATTTAAAATTAAATAAAAATAAATAAAAAGCTCTCGACAAAATCTATTTGAACGGCTTCATTTCATTTCTTTCTTTGTTTGCAAACACAGGAAAAAATTTGAAAAATTCTCAGAATTCCAGAAGCGTGAAGAAATGAATTGGAAATGAGTTATGCCGTGTGAAATTGCGAAAGAAAGTCTAGGTGGCAAAGAGCAAACATGTCAAAAGCTCTTTTGTTAGGCTGAAGTTCGTATTGATGACTCCATTGAGATGAAAAACTACTCCAACAAAAACGAGAAAAAGTTTTTTCTATAAAGAAATAATAAAAGAGATTACCTTTTCCATTCACTTTGTTTCGTTGAACGTTGACAAAACTAGGGTACAAAACGGGAGATAAAAGAGAACAAACTGTGATTTTCCCATTTTCTGTTTCTCTGCTTCGACCTTAAAAAATTAAGGCTGTGGTGCAGTTGCCTACTGTATTGTGTACTTTTCGAGAATTGAGTGAACAGAGTTGATAGGGTTCTTCTTTCAAGACGCGCAGTCATGACCGTAACCACTTTTGAACTTTCTATTTGAAAAAGTAGTTTGAGTTCCGCTGGCAGGCATTCATTTAAAATGGGAAGCCGTAGAAAAAATCCAGCAGGATTTTGAAATGGCGTCATACAGTGCACTTGGATTTTCTCGTTTATGACATGAAATCTGATTCAAGTGTACACTACAAAGTGAAAGGAATATTATGTAACTGCAATGAATTCAATTTGTTGGCATATTTTCTTGAAAAGGATTATTCAATTTTCTTATTTTGGTTGAGGCAATAATAAACAAAGCGGACACCAACACATCATTTCTTGGTTTCGTATGCTTTGTGATCTCTTCGGGAATAACATTACAAAGGGAAAGCTAAAAGAACACTGGGCCCATGCATTCCTTTTCCTTGTAAAGTTTTCTCTGGCACTGCTAAATCAATTTATGATTCTCCTTTTATCACCACTTCGCCTCTCTTTACTTTGCTTGCGCTGTTTTCTCATTGCCTATCTGGTGTGAGCTACTCGCGGCTACTGCTCTTTCGTTAGTCGTTTTTGTCTTGTTTTTATCGCGCTCTCAAAGTAATATTAACGTCGTGCTAGTTTAGACGAAGGCCATACTTCTTGCTGGAATTAATACTTTTGTTCCTACGCTTTCCTCTGTGTCTCCAGACTCAAACCCTTCATCTCTCATTCCTTCTAAAACTCCTTTCTTATCTGCTAGATTAATTCCTACAATGAACATAATTGTGAGCCATAAATATCATAAGTTAGTCGCACTACTTATCTGACATCCTCCCGGATATAAAAAATGTATACAGCTCATAGATACCTAAGCGGCCGTGTGATTTTATATCCATATTTGGGTTTGGACTATATGTTCCAGTACGAAGCGCAGATATGTAATAGAATTCGCATTTACTTCTTCGGCATGTATTTCTCTTGGTATGCCTAATGTTCATTTACCTCTCAGCTTTTACTCCTTGTGTACACTTTTGGGTTGGGATGGGAGAAAAGAAGGAGAAAGTGACTTTTCCTCCCTTCACCATAAAACAATGTTTGTTGGCTGTCTTCGAGTTTCCTCTCTTTTTTCTCCCATCTTCCCATCCTGTGTTGTCCGAAAGTAACAAAAAAGCGGGACAGCCATAGAAATAGTACACAATACAAATGTAATGATGCAGATACTCAAGCCTCATGTGCTTATTGCCTATGTACTCTGGCAGTATCGGCGAAGTAAAAGAAAGGGAAAGTGGAGGAGAATAGGAAAGACAAAGAAATGGGAATTTGTTGGATGTTACTTTGATTGGAATCATTCTAGTAAGTTGTAATTGATGGGACTGAGTATCGGAATAAACCTCTCGTAAAGCTCCTTTTTTCCTGCATTAACAGTCCGCAATTTACTAAAATATCCTCTCCAATGAAAAGAAGCACATACCTATTAAATGTGTACACAGATGCTGTACTGGGGCACAGTTTCTAAATATATCTCCTAAAACAACAAATTGCACAAGAGTTAACAGAACCGTTTTGTATTTCGTTGTTAATGTTCTTGTGTGGTGCACCAGTGGCTGTCTATGCATTTACATTATTGTTTTTTCCCAAACTCATACATGGACACACGTATTTGGTGAGACGGAGATAAATAGGTATCCCTACATTTTATTGTTATTTCAATATGAAAAAGGCGTTTGTGTATGAGTGAGCAAAATGTATTTGTTTCCCCCAATTCGCTTTCGTGGTACACTTTTTATCCACTGAGGGATGTTCAATTTTCATTGTGGCTGGCTGACTGCTGGGCCAGGGCCTTCCATCCCCGCTACTTCCCATTTCTTCAATATCCTGCTTCTGCTTTCTCTTCACTTCATTGCAATCCAACGGGATCTTTTTACTCCTGTTGTGGTTCATTGCAGCTGTACACATTTACTACATCTAACGTAACTATAACTTCCTTCCCTTGCATAAACCTTATGTGTGTGTTTATGCGTGTAGTTGTGTAACATTAGAGTATTACAGTTATTTATCAACAATAACGGTAATGCTGAGCCACAAGATAAAATAAGTCGATAAGAAAAGGAGTTAGAAATGTAGGTTATCTTTAACAGAGTTCTCCAAGTCGAATTTGTGTTCTCGAGTGTCAAGTTCGATTTCAGATCTGAATACATTTTTAAGCAACCTGATAAGTGTACTTTGCTTGCATGCTTTCATCAAATCGATGTACTCTTCAGACAATCGGATGATGGGACTGACACACCAATTGAACACACCCATAAAACGTACATTTTTATTCTTTGTCCAAGTTGCAATCTTCTCTTACTTAATGCAGTGGTGGCACTATAAAATGGGATGGATTGAATGAGATGTGATATTATTTTGGAGGCATTTGTGCTCACTCGCACTCCTCCAACATCCGAAAAGTCCTCAGAGAAGCATCGGGATGATATTCTTTTTTATCACCGTTTGTGCAGAAACGGCAGCAGTAAGCTCTTGATTCTGTTACTCGTGCACATTATATTACTTATTCCAACACGCCATACTCTGGACAAAAAACAACAGAGAACGAAACAACGCAACATCACATTAGTTGGCAAACAAACAACTTGTAACACAAGACATAATCCCAACTCCACTTTTATTAGTACTGGCATGTATATTCGGAACAATATCATATCTCTCCTTAAATAAACATATGAATCTTCATTGAATTCCCTGGTAAATGCGCTTTTCACTAGTTTACTGCTATGCTACACAAAAACAAAACAAAAAATGCGCCATCATATCTCTTTCTTTCTTCTCCTTGCCTGCCCGACTCTGAAAACGAGAAATCTAATTCCCTTGAATACGTTTGTGGCTGCCTACTTCTCGACCTAGGCTCTTAATACTATCAGCACAGTGCAGTCTCACACTTCATTCCACAGAAGCCCATTATATAGCCTTCAGTCGGTCAACACTCTGGTCTGCTCTCTGACACACATTTCTTCGAGAGACTGTGGAAGGGAAAGTGGTCATTTCATTTCTTTACGTGAACAATGAATGACAACAAAAATGATGATGGTGAAATTTTTTGGACGTTACACGATCTCCCTCAACACAACTCCACCACCGTTATCAAAGCCCTTTTCAGTAAAGCCTGGTACTTTGTAGCTTTGTAACGCAAAAATATCAACACCCTGAACACGAGAGAAATTTCTGGAGTGGCGATAAAAAATGAATCGGGGAATGCGACGTCCTCCTCCTCAGTTGTCAACCAATCGTCTTTATCATTCCTTTGATTTCAAACTTGAATTGAGTTACCTTCCTGTAACATTTGAAGCACGAATAAATTCACAGCTTGCTGAAAATTCGTCTGGCCTAAAATGGCAAAAATGCTACTTCTTACATTGCACTCACATTCCCAACCTGAAGTAGAGCGCTACATAGCGGGTAATAAAATAACAATAGGGACGCAACAAACAACAAAATTCTGGCAAGTCGTTCATCCACGAAAGCACAGAAACAAAAGAGAAACTGACAGATGGAGAATGGAAACGAGAAAGGTAAAAAGAATTCAAGGGGAAACCAGACTGAGAGAGAAATTTCTATCCAAAAATCCATTTCAAATAGACGTATGGACTATGCATATTCAATACAAAGTTTGCAGCGGGTAATAGAGGATTGGCAAAGAAACAAATTTTGAGTTGGAAAGCATGTGTAATAATCGTACATGCGTTCATGTCTGAATGTCATTGAACTAGTAAGGAACGGAATAAAAAACAACCAAAGGACGAACCCAGACATAGACACACACCTTTTCGGAAAATCATTGATTTTGGCTTGGAATCTTCTTTTTCGTACTTGACTGATCTGATATATGATGATGGTTGGTGAAAATGCGTTATTGAATGTGCGGAGTAAAATGTAGCCTTTCATGCTTCCTCGAATGATTACTGAAATGTGCATGACTGCTCGACTTAACTAGATGATTATTAGAATGGATAGGTAGACATTAGCTATGTGTTACAGTTAGCTCAAAAGTAATTTCGCTCGCTGCTGGTGTTGAGCAAGGAATTGAGAAAATTCGAAGAACTCTCTGGTACTCAAATTGTCTTGTTTTGGTTTTGTTGTGGCTAGATGGCTTGGATGCTTTGCGAATGAAAGCAGGTAAGAGTAGGGCTTATGAAGAGGAGAGGAGTGCGAAGTGAGAGCAGCATCAATTAATTAATCCTTTTTATTATAATACATTCATGGTTGGTTTGCTGATGAGGGAAAAGAAGGATATTTGGAAGAGTAAAAAGCAAGATTTCGTTTAATTTTCAGCTCAATGACCTTCCAGGTATTGTTTTATTACGCTAAGGAAGCGAGTATTTCCAGGTTTGGTGGTGGGCTCTTTATTTTTTTAGCAGTTACTCTGCCACAACAACAATGTTATTCTTCCTTTTGTTTTTCTCCTGCAGCTAAAAAGAGAAGTGGTAAAGAGTTTCTTTCCATGTGAGCAGCCACCCGGAGCTGTCATCATCATCATCACCTCCATTCGTCGCCGTCTTCCCTTATGTTCATCTCCCTGCAGACAAAAGACGTGCTAATGAAACATTTACAATGGCAAGTTAACCATGTATACCTTTCACTTCATACTGGCAGCACTTGTGAGAATATGTACAGAGTTAGGTGAAGAGTGTGGAGGGAAAGGGTTGTTCTTTCTCCTTCGTCTACGTGAAAACAAAAAAGTCGAAATAAGTTATTATTCCCCAGGCAAACTCGGAGAGCTATTCTTAGGAAAACATATGGCGGTGCTGAAATTACATTTGAAGGGAGCAAAAAACACAAATACTTCCAGAGCATACTTCAACTTTTCTAGATTGCATTATGCCTAAGTAGACGCCTCAGAAAATATGGAATGTTCTACCTTTGGCAAGGTGTAAGAAGCTTATTTATACGTTGCTCGTTGACATGAATGTTTTTTCTTTCTTTCCTCTCTTCCATTTAAATTGGAGTGCTGCACTGAAGTACCAACTTTTCTAGGTTAAAAGTTTAATTATAAAAACATAAGCAGGCCTTTTTCGAGAGGATAGAAGTGTAGTTGGAGTGAGTGAGTGAGTGAATGAGAAAATCCACTCTTATGTACTCATAAATTGACTTGTCTCATTTAATTTTGGCTTTTAAATTTTCAATTATCCTTATTCTATCCGCTAAAAGCCAATGTAGGACATGGAATGAACAGCAGAAAAATGTGAAATGCGAAGAGGAAAGAAGGGAAATCTGTCGTGTTTATTTTCTGTTTTCCTCTCTTCCTTCCGTTTTCACGGTTGTATCCAGCACACCCTTCACAACCCACACTCTAGAGAAAGTCAACTGAGCACAGTTGGGATCACGAAAGTTAAGCCAGTCAGTTGAAAACACACATGTCTGCGGAGTGCGTGGCGAAGACAGATTTTTTCTCGTGAACTTAGGCGACTTTCTTTTCTCATTCTTTGACGCACGTGAATAAATGTTACATGTGGCCCGTAATGTAATGCAAATCGTAACACTACAGCACATTATTAAGCGCGTGAACCCGACCCGAAACAAGGCTTAAAGTACGTTATTTATTTGTATATTTGCTCTACTATTCGCGAAGGAGTCGACGTGCAGGCAGAAGCAGCAGCAGTTGTCTCTTGAAATGGAAAATGAAGTCAGTCCCTGAGAAAATTTTCATCTCGGCTGGAATAAGTCGGCTAAAAACGAATATTGGCTTCCGGAGAAAAATGAGTATTTCCCCAGAAAGCGTCTCATATTTCAGTTCAGCATATATTACACAACATATTAAGTTGAAAACGGAACACAAAGGTTGGTGAGAGGAATCAGCCCAGGTTGCTACAGCGTTCTAGTTAAATGTAAGCCATGAGTATCTCGTTTTGTGGAGGAAGCATGGGGTTTTCGAAGTGTGTCTCGAGTCTCGATGAGTTCTATTTTTATAAGAGTATGAATGCAACTCGATCTATTCACGAAATTTAATCCGACAACAAGGAGAACACTCGGCTTTCTTACTTGATTCGTTTGATCAAACTTTCGAGGGGAAGGAATACGATTGCAGACACTTCTAGCTTTTCAAAGTGTGAAAATCGTATCAGACTCCTTATTTGTGGAAAAATATGCTTACTCTATTTTTTGTCTAAAGTGTTACCATCATTTCCGCATTCTGCATACTAAGATATACCTACGTCAAAATATAAAAGGGAATTTGGCATTCCCGTTGATAATGGCACCAGGAGAAAGTAGGCTTTAGTTTTAGTTTGCCCCCGAAAGAATGTTCAGCAGGGTTATTCGAGGATCGTTCGACTTGAATTACATCCTAGACCTCTATTCTACGATAATGTTACTTTATTATTGGATAAATACATAGATTAACTTGCAACAAAACTGCTGCTGCTGCATAATGAGTTTTGATGTTGTAAAATTTGCAACTCAGCTGTTCATTTTTGTTTGCATTAGACGACTTTTATGGGTGGTCCAAATCAACTTTTACTGTTTTCCAACCGTGTATGTTCTTACTTACGAGAGCTATACATTTCGAGAGAAACTTGTGCTAATGTGAAAAAGTTAACACAGCTCGGTTTGCACCAAAATTAGACATTTTATGTGAGCAGAATCGGGTTGACCAATCACATAAACAGAATACTGCGATACAAGCTAAATGAAGGGTGGATTAGAATATCTAGTCCTTCTCATCAGCAAGCACACAGAAAGAAAATGAGAGGAACCGGTTTTACTTGGGATATTACAAACTATACTTTCATACGCGCAAAACCACTTAGTATTCAAATTAGACAGAAGTTCAGAGGACGATGAAAAAGTTGCTGTGACATGAAACATTCTCTTTAGGATTAACGTATTTAATTTCCACCAGGAAAGACGAAAACGTTCCTGCTAGAATAATAGTTACACAGTCAATTAGGTCCAGTTAACTAGGAAAGTGCATCATCGCTGTACGGATGAGAGGACAAAAGGAAGTATGCATGAACAGTTACGTGGAACAGTCCACAATTTACACTTTGGGTCCACCTCTACTGCCCTTCCTACTTTAAGATTGTAGAGAGTGTTCATCAAGAAGGAAAACATTTGAAGAAGAAAACGTTTTCCGGTTGAAATGTAGTACTAGAGAGTTAATAGACATAAATATCCTTTCCTTAATAAAAGCAAGAACATGATAATTATATTGTGACTGCGCATTTGCTGCTAATTAAGCAACTTTATATGATGACGAGTTTACTCTTTCGTCTTTTTTAGTTTCTATTTTAACTCCCGAGGGAGGGAACGTCAAACAGGACTAGAACCTAACTGAAAGTGTAAAGAACGTAGGGAGCAGGGACAGACACGGGTAGCCAATAAATTATTACGGGTGTCTTTTTGTCTTGTCTGTTTCATTATCAGAGGTGCATTAAGGTCGTTTATTTCGGTGTTCCAATATACGTCATAAGTAAGTAGAAAGTAGAAACCGCAGCTTGAATAATGGATGCAAAAGCCAACCCCAAATTCTTTCTCATTTCTTCCTTTGATTGTTTCATTTCCAGGTACATAATAACCAATTACCATCCAATGAAAAATTCTTACGGTACGCAAATAACCATTATTAATATTTCACATACCATGAATAAACTTTTTTTACCGTCTAGTGACTGATTTTAGGCGACTTGAATGACTTGGGAGAAATTGGTTTGATAAGTTGAAACTGTCATAGTGGAAACTTTTCCATTATATCGTTCTCGTTTTGTTGATGCAGCTGTCACACACTTTAATCGACAGTTGTCACTATGAACTAGTTTGACAATGTTGCGTTCAGGTGAGTGACAATCAAATAGAAATCTGACAGTGTGAAGAACACCAGACAGTTTTGACGATAATTCTTTCTGATAAGTGTGAATGCATTTTCAAGTATTCTGTCTCTGAGATACTTCAATGGTACATTTCTAGCTCTAATTCAACTTTACAAAGGCATTTTCAGCTCAAAGAACATTGCGTTTTTGTAAATATCACAACGTCCCGCTCCCAAGCTTTCATAATTTTTTCCCTTTGTAAATAACATTTTAACATTCTTCTCATTTTTTGCGTGATCATGAGTTAGCATAATAAATAATGGAATTATTTGCTCATAAAAGCAAATTCTTTCTTTTCGAGATTTCTTTTTACTTATTCAATAGGATAGAGATTCACTTTTCTATTTTTGCAAGTTCACATCATTACTTAAGATCGTTATAACCATCCTCAATTTTGTATATATTTTTCCTGTGTCATAATCATAATAATTCTGATTGCGAATCTGCAGAGAAGGCAGAAGATAATAAATGAAGATACTTATTTATTATTGGTGAAGTGAATGCAAGGAAAAAGTTAGAGTAAGACCCAGTGAGACAGAAACGGAAAATGGACATAAATCAATTGAATGACGACACTGCAACAACACAAAACGTTCTTACTCAGTCATGCCATTATCATCGTCCAGAAAACGGCCGCGTTTTCAGATTTAAGGAGGAGCACACATTTCGCGAGATATTCTTCTTTTTCTCTTTTTGTTCATCTCATCGACCGTGCAATAATGCTATCACAATTTTCACAACAACAATCATCATAAAACTCAGAGTGTGCGCCTCTTTGTACTAGGAATAATGCTTCACGATGATGTTGCAGAAGTAAGTGAGAAAAAGTGTGGTGGGCTACGTGAATAAACTGAATGAGGAGAAAAAATAACTACGTAGATACAAAAGGGAGAAGGGAAGGACAGAGAAAAAATTGCAGTCCTTGCTTGTCTTGTTCCCTGTCGACAACGTCTGCACTCAGTACATCTGCCTTCATCACCATCGCCTACACGAACACCAACCAACCGCCCAAGTTATCTCACTACCTCCACTTTTGCAACAGCAACAAAATAGTAAGCAGATAGACTTACATAAGAAAGTTCCCGTAGAAAGATATTCTCCTTCGCATTATTTGAAGTGAAGGAGAGGCGGAAATAAAATCTCATATCTACATATCTGCTATTTCTTCATGTCTTCTCTTACCATTTTATAATATTTTCCGCACTTTCAGAATCCACTATACAAACGCAAAATGTCTTTTCACCTATTTATTTTCATGAAAAATAGAAAAAAAGTGGAGAATTGGGGAAAGGGGAGGATGAGGAGATTTCAAGATTGCCTCGAAGGAGTGAGCAGAGTAGTATGGAATGTGGAGTAGTAGAGAAAAAGCGAAAATTTACCTTTACTCTGTTTCTCCCACAATTTTACCAACCCACTCAACAAAAATAGATACAAGGAATTTTCATACACCATAACCACCGCTCTAACCCGTTATCATAATAAAATTTCCTCTTCTTGAATATCTCCGTATTACGGGAGTGACAGGAGTGTTGTTGCTCTACGTGAGATAAAAGAACTGGCAAAACCTGGTCTAGAAAAAGTATCTTGTGCAGATGCAACACAAAAAAGTGTCACTCAACATTGCTCTGGAGTGAATGACAATCTCTGCGCTGCATACTTATTGTTATTTTTAGTGTAACAAAAAATACTTCTCTCGTTGGCACAAGACAATGTAATGTAATATGAATTGGAGGGTGGGAGAATGTGCCACTGGAATAGAAAGAGCGGTGAAGTACTGACTTTCATCCAGTCAGTTCTGTAGTCTGAAGTGCTAAGTTAGATAGACTTTCCTCTTTGAGCAGAGTTTCATAGAGAAAGGCAATACCGGCTCCGGATTTTCCGTTTCGATGTGGTTTGATACACACAAGAAATAGAAATTGGGATGTACTATTCAAAGTAAATCGCAAACAATTAATATAATGTGTGTATGGATGGAAAAGCATTATGTAGCGGAACATTTTTATATGTGCATGTAATGTAACGTAAACAAAACTTGAAATGAGAGTTTTCGTTTTAGCTCCTCAGCAGATAATGAAAAAGTAAAAATGGTTGTTGCAGTACAACACAGGGCACGAGTAACACAAGGACAAGACAAACTATTGTGGAAAGCATCATACTACATCATTAGTTGTTGCGCAACTTGAAGCGGCGATCCGTTTTGCAGTTGACTGCATATTTACAAACATGACTCAACAGAATTATTTGTTTCTTCTAGTGACGTATTAAACTATTGCGTTTTTGTTAGAGTTGCCTTCTTTCCATTACCGGAATAAATGGAGGACAGATCGCGCATTGAGAGAGATATTGTTCAATTGTCACTGATAAATGGCCGATTGTACCGAAACTTTTCGTCACGTCACAGAGCGCTATAATAAACAGGATATAAATTACATGATCGTTCATGACCGTAAATCAAATTGTTCTTCATAAGGTATTTCATATATGTACTAAAACTAATGACACTGAAAGGATGGACATAAAACTCTACTTTGGCGTAATTAGATGACATCGTTTAAAATGACAAAACGAAAGTCAAGCAGATTTACTAGATAAAAAGAGTTAGCTACTCGTGTAAGATTTAATGAGTGAGCAATTTTACAAAAACATCAAAGGGAGCTGCGTTCACATTTTAATGGGTCACGTAATCCCTACTCCACTTTATGTTAGCTTGCTAAACTCAAGCACTAGCAGGAGCACTGCTTCATGGGCTTGCATTATCTGCAAACAATTTTTTGCTGTGACCGAGTCTGTATTGAATTCAGATAAAAATGAAGGGAAGCGGGCGGGGCAGTAGAAAAAGTCACCATTTCCAAAATTGTACCCCTTTCTCCTCTCGCAAAGGGCCACTTAGATTCGGGTACACCATAATATTCTTATAAAATGTTGAAAAGTTAAGAAAAGCAGTACAAAGTTGCACAAAGTTTTTCTCTATAGCAGCCTTTACTTTTCATCCTCGAGAGACACGGGTTGTGAGTCTTTTTATTTCCTTGTTATGCACGCCATGTACGCGATAGTGTTATTACACCACTTTCTAAATTTACTATGCTGTTACAAAACATTTTTTCATGTTATTCACTTGTCCATACTAAATGTATCGTTTGTATTGGCTTACCTCAGATAAAAATAGTCCTTAACTTTTCGTGGGTTTTGCTTTTCCTTGACGTGCTTTTTAATATTTGTTGTTGAGAAAGGTAAACGGGAGAGGGACGGACACAAGAGAACAAAAAATGGGTTCGTTTATTGAAGATACCGCACGAAACATTGAATAGGTATGGGCACTTTGTGGAACGGCGAAGTTTGAATGTCAGTTTCAAAAGACTACTTAAGTCTCTTCTCTCTCCTCTCATATCATAGTTGGCTTCCTTCTCTCACTTTCTTGCCACTATCTTCTCTCTTCTCTCGTTGCGCAAATGAGGGGAGAGAGATGCCTTTGAAGGTCTCCCAAGAGAAAATGAGACCGTTCACTGTACTGTATACTAACAAAATTTCACCGCTTCTGACAACTTTCTTCTTTGGACAACTACCAAACATTTGTTTATCCTCAATAAATTCTTGCAGAACTTTCTCCTTACCATGAGTGGTGGTCTCATGAAGCACTTTGTATGTTTCTTCACGTTTTCCTTAAGCTATGCTCTTAAAGCTAGGGAGAAAGTCGGAAGTAAATGGAAGTTGCATCTACTGAACTAGAAGACGGCTTGGAAAACTTGTAATACAGTCACCAAATGTAGACAAATATTTGGGCCTCAGAGCGCAAGCATCTCGTTACCCATAGCGCATCAAAAAGTCATGGACTTGTTAGGAACATTGAAATGCTTAAGTATTTATTCGTGCTTTGAATAAAGGAGTGCGGATAATGCGTCACTATCTTAGTCAGATGTGGATGACCAGTACACGGAATGTAGATGAAGATTATTATTATGTCTACCAATCTCGTGATTACATCAAATTAGCCGGGATTTCCACGTACAAAGCGTTATACGGGACATTAGTGGAAATATATGGACCTCGCTTACTTTCTTCCATCAAACACTTAACACTAAGTTGCAACTGTCCTAAATTGACTCTCCCTTGACGCATTACATATTAATTTCGGACGGAATGCGTGGAATGAAAATTATTTTCATCGGGCGGTAACGAAAAGTGCCCCTGGCTTTTGAGATGTTCAGAATTCTGTTAATACGTCATTAAACGAGATTATTGCCGTTGTTTTTAATTTTGAATATTGTCCTCTGAGAATTTTTGACCTGAAATACAATTTTACTAAGTGTCTTTGTGAGAATTTTTCACCGAATCCATTTTTTCGAGAATGTTTGCAAATCCCAAATCCCACAGAAATTAAAGTGTCCATCATGTTCATCTAACACAAAATTTTCCCACTTACAGTACGTCTCACGGCAAAGTGCCATTTTGAGTAGCCAAACTCTTCATAAGCTACCCATTTATTGTGTTGATAAACTCGGTAATGGAGCCAGTTGAAATGACATAGAAAAGTGAAAGCAGATCAAAGTAAAAATACAAAAAAAAGTCCAACACAATTTTGAAAAATTAATGAAACACAATGTTTTCAGGCAGTCTGCAGCATAAAATAATTTAAAAAGCTGCTTGTGAAGGAACACGGCAAAATTCGCCCAGAAATTGCAAGCAGTGTAGTGAGGATCTGGCTACCCCAGACGACACTTCGCCGTGAGACCTACAGTATAAAAGAAAGTTGTATAGCCGCTCTTGTTCGCTTATACCGTGTATCGTATAAAAATTCAAAAAGACACCAAAATGGATTAGACCTTTCTAAAATTGCACAAAAGTTTTTCTCGTTCGTTCAGCCACGCTCTTGTTGTTAACATAAAACGTAGTTGGGACATTCAAATTTCAGGAGATGTGGGCTAAGCAGTGGAGATCCAGCTTACCTTTTTTATTACGTCTTTCATACTCCATTTTCCCTTGTGGGATTACAATTTTACATGCATATTTTTGTCTCTAGTGTAACATAAGCATGACATGACAAGGCATCTTCTTCTGAGAGCAGCATTGATGGAGCAGCACTCAAGGCATGACAGTAATAGAGCGAACCAAATTGTGCAGCTAAATAAAAATGCGTGCTGGCAGCCAGCACTCTTAATACAATAAAAAAATTCAAAATGGTAAAGGTAAACTTCGTCTAAACAAGAGCACGTGTAGCCACTGCCGCTTCATAATAAAGATTCGACGTCTTTTTATGAAATAAAATATTCATCGTTTTTTGAACTTGTATCCAGGAAAAGAGGAATGACTACGGTAGTAAAACAGCAGGGTTGCAATAGATTACGTGGGAAACTTTATCCAATAAAAATTTAAACGCTAAACAATTTTTGAATAATATAGAAATGAACTCAGAACATTATTTTTATTTCCTATTTGAATACGCAGGTGGTGAATGAACGTCGTGCGACTAAACAACTCTTCAGCGATTTACTCTGGACCACGAAGCTGAGAAAAACACGAAGTGAAGGAAGCAAATAACTACAGGAGGTAACGCGTTGGGCAGTAAAAAGTGTCCACTTATCATTACCATTTCCCTGAACAATTTTCTCCAACACTTGCAATTTTATTCTCATGCTTACTTCCCACGAGCGGGTTAGTGTTGTGTTGAGCTTTCACCTTTAACAGCTTCAGCATAACCGTCCCCATCATCATGATCAACATGACGACCTTTACTGGCGCACTGATGAAAGCGACATGCTTCCTCCTTCTCCTACTCCCCTTCGTCGACATGGTCGGTAAGTTGCCATTTTTCTCTTTGCTCTTGAATATTTCCTTCTTTCTCGACGTAGATGCACAGTAAATCCAGGGACGGACACAGTTTTTCTGTGCAACAATACACACTAAATCTTTCCCAAAGGGAATACCGCCATGCCACACTAACTACAAAAGCACGTGAAGAAAAATGGTAGTTGAGTTGATGGGACTTGCTTTCGCATAGCTAAAGTCTTGTATAAGGATAACAAAAAAGAAGCGACCACAAGACTTGTGACTAGATGAACGTTCCTTTTTTCATGCTGGTGTTTGAACGTGCAGTACTCTAGGTTGCTAGAGAGAAAAAGGCTCATCCATCACAAGTGAAACAGACTGCAGCGGAGATTATATCCGGTTTCGTGGCGGGGTGGCCTACATGCTCCCATATTTCTGTCAATATTTCTCCTCTCTTGCTCTCGCACACAAAGTCACACATTCATTATTACGTGTACATTATTGCTTAACAAAAGCTAAAAGCAGCAAAACGGGGACGACACCATACATTATTTTCATGTTAATAGGGAAAAATTAAATACATAATACGAAAGGCATCCTATGTCAGTCCAACGATTACATCGTTAATTCAACACATTCGTTTGCTTTAGTTTGGAGACAAGGCTTATTATACGTATGTTTCTCTCAACAGGAAGGAAAGTTGAATGTGATGTTTATGTTTATGAGGTTTATACTTTAGTCGACTACGACAAAATACCGAGAGGATTTTCTGACTGGAAGCAGATGCAACCGTTGTTTCAGATGCTGCTCGAACAAAAGGATACCGGCTAAACACTTTCCTCTGAATCAGCATAGCGTTTGGAAAGAAAAGGAAGCTGCAAATCTGCAAATATGATTCATGTTATTATGCTGGTAGAAGCCAAAATTTCCGGCATCCGTGTTTAAAATCAAAGAAAGCTAAGAGAAATTGAATTGCTTTATAATAGCTAATAATGTATTTCTTCTCCCAAATAAACTTTGATCTTGTTCTTCTGACGTTATGGGACACTATTATCAGCGAATGCCACAGTTAAAAGCTGACGAAAGCAATTTTTATCCCATTTTACTGCCATATAACCACAGCTGTCGTTTGCAAGAAAGTCTAGTAGAAATAACAAATCTTTTTTCTTCCAT
>VYYJ01002472.1:0-21383 GCA_021029165.1 Cyphoderus albinus | reverse complement strand
TTTGAAATTTAAACGGACGAGAACCGAGAACGGAATTTGATTTTGAAACTTGAACGGACGAGAAACGAGAACGGGATTTGATTTTTGTGTTTTGCCCACCTCTATATAATACATACTACGTATCTACTTACACATTACATTAAATGGACATAAAGTAACACATGAAACTGCCAGGGAAAGTTGGTGAAAGTTTTTGAAAGCACAGACAATGAGCAGCAGCTGGAGAAAGGAGAAAGTTATGTAATACTATGTTATGTTACGTTACTGTTGTTGTTGCGCCATGATTGTCCTGAAATGAAACGAATGTCGTGTTTGCGGATTTTAGGGTTAAAAAAGCATGGAAAAACTTTTAGACGAGCGGAGCATTTTTTTCTTCTAAATACAACACAGGTTGTTTATTAGTATCGGTCTGTACCCATCGCACTCCCTCAATAACAATTTTGAAGGAGAAAGTTTGAAAATGTAACAAACGGCAACTGCAAGATGCGAGTGTTTGGTGTTATGTGACTCTGTCTGTTCTGTGTCCATTTGGAACACATTTTTTGGAAAGTTTTAACGGAAGCTCTTAGCAGTAAAAGCTTCAAGGATAAATACATACACAGATCTGCCAGTATTAAGGAGAAAGTTGAGCTGAGTTTAGATTACATAGATAGTAAATAGAAGCATGACACGAACGAGCAAGAAAAAAAACGGAAGGAAGAAAGGGTACATAGATTTTGTACATTTTTTCTACGAAAAAGGATTTTTTGTTAGTATGAGAAGTCTCAAGTATGATATCAGTTGAATGTAAATGTTGAAGCACTCCACTAACCCGGACTCTCTGTTGGAGTCAATGTCAGCAAGTTACTGGGATTATCCGGTGGGAGTATTCCTTTCTGAACAAGTTCCTCTCTATTTGCTCTGACCGACATTTTCCGTTCCAACGCTGGTTACCGTTACGATATGTTACAACAGGAAAAAGAATATTTTTTATATAAAGTAACATAAAACGGACGCAAGGAGAGGAAGAGTTATCCGCAGCGTATCAATCACATCACATGGTTCATTTTCATTCATTTTTCGTGGCGTCGCGTTCCGAGTCGCATTGCAAGTTGAGGATTGCAAGTGTGGGATGAACGATGAAAGCAAGAATGAAGAGAAAAGAAACAAAAAGAAAGATTTTTCATCAAAAACCATAATAAAATACAAACAATACAAACAAAAAAATATCGGTTCTGCTATGAATAATTTTTTCCTAATAAGTACACATATTCATTTTGTATGGCGTGTGACGTAAAAAGGAAAAGTACAACAAACTAATAAAACAATAATAATAATAACAACAACAAAACGAAATAAGAGGAAAATACCAGCTCCTAAAATAAAATATTTCGGCATCATTTTCTATAAACTATAATAAAATACCAATGTTCATACTACTTTTAAACAATACTAACTTACTGCTACTTACTGCCTAACAAGAGAAAATTGAAGTTGAATTGAAATGAAAATTACAAAATACAAAGGCTATAATAAAAATGATTTTTCTTCTTTCATTTCTGAATTGAAGCAGGGAAATTATTCACAATGTATAAAAAATAGTAACGTATAACTAACTATACACATGTAATATAAATGTAACATTTGAAGCTTATCATCAGTTGTACACACACAGCTCACTCATCATCGTCAGTCATACATTTTAAGGGAGGAAATTGATTGCAGACTACTTACATTTATTACTGTAAGTAGCTGCTGCTGAATATTGTATTGTATTGTGCTATTTAATTTTGGTTCAATTTTGCAGCAAATAAATTTGGTACTTTACTTAGGTTTGTAAATGCAGGAATAAATGATAATAGAGGAATTCAGAGCGGATAATAAATTACCTACCTAAAAATATGGATTTCTGATTTTTCGTATTTATACTAACATACGTATCACTAACTAAACGAAAGAAACGCTTGAATTGAGTAGACGCTTATTTTTCTTTATTTTGGCTACTTTTTCTTTTTTTAGTTTCAATTTCAATTGATTCTTCGTGGAATTATTGTAATGTAATGCCTGAAAGATTTGAAAATAATAATGGCCCATTTCCACAAAACGCAGCAATTCAACTTTTTTATTAAACTAGAAAAGAAAAACTTTCATTCGTTGGTTTACTGGGCTCTTTTCTGTAAAATTTAAAGCCTTCTTTATAAAAATTAATGATATCTTAGCTATGAAAAAGAGATTTAAGACGATTATGATTAAATGAGAAGCGTGGGAAAAACGGGGAAAAATTCAGGCATTTTCTTCCTTCATCGTTAAATAATCATGTTTTAAAAATTTATTTTCCATCCATCTTGCGTCATATTTTTATTTTTTGCACATGTCAAGTTTGCACATGCTACGTTTGAAGGCAGACACGAAGGAAAAACGTGCAGCTTCAATAACTTCAAGTTTGGTACTTAATCTTAGGTTAATTTTAACTTTTCTAAAACTGGAAAAGTGATTTGGATTAGAAAACAAATCTCCTTTTCCTTTCATGTTCATTCCTCTACAAATTTCTAATTTTGGAAACTTTTCCTTTTTCCGTCTTTACTTTTCATCTTCTTCAAGAAGTCTTGACGTGTGTGTGAAGCTTTAAAATATTAATGTCAGACGACGGTGCTTTCGTTTTTAGACTGATTGGTAAAAAAAACTTACATCTCGAAGCGGCTTCGAATTTCTCCGATTTCTTCTTCCTCTTCCATTTCCAGGGTTTGAAGAGGCGGCCAAAGCTGGAGAATTTACTTTTTCGGGGAGGGGGCGGGCTTCTAGAGCTAGGTGGTCCCACGCTCGATGACCGGGGTCCGATGCCATTTGGTTTCGTTTTCGCTGCAATCAAGAACAAGAAAAACGCTGTCAATTCAAGTCAGGTCAAACTACTGCACTGCAGATGATGCAGGCGATGTGGTATAAATATGTATCAGTAAATCTGAAAATCCTGCATTGCTCATTGTCAGTTTCTACTGTACATTACTTTAAATTCAGTTCTTCCTCGGCCTTCAATGCCACTTCACTTCACTTACTCCAACTGAATGAAATCTGTGTTAAATTCGATTCGATACCTTATAAATAATAACTCATGAATTATCCAATACACATAGTAAAACAAATACTTTATATTTCCGGCACGCCTCGGCTTATCACGATGAGCTGAAGCTTACGATTAGCAGCAAGATAAGTGCCTAACAAGTATCAAATTTCTTCATTCGTTCTTTACAAATAAAATCCTCTATACAAAATGCATAACAATTTAATTACGCAACCTTCATCTTATTTAATTTTAGTATTTAATGTGCTGCCTTATTTTGAACCTCAGTTAGCACTTTGCTTTACTTTAGCTTTGCGGTAAGACAAAATTGTGACGCCACAATTGGCAAGGTTCGATCCAATCATTTTACAATCTACTCTTGCTCTAATACGTAATAGCCCAGAAGCTTATCGTTATCATTATCATTATCATGTAATCCATGATACGATCTTGTTCTAAAATCTCTAACGTCTCGAATATATCCTAAAGAAAGCTCTTTGTTAATATCATCAAAACAAAGAGCAAGATCGAGCCTTGTTAAAGATTATGATTTATTGTTGCAACTTTTGCACACACAAATGCGCACGAACATAACAATACAATACAGTGTTAAGTATTTCCCATAACCTTCTTAAAAATTGCGATAAATAAAATAATTTGTGTATTATAGTTTGAGCCAAGTAAGCAAAATACGTATTTAAGCTATTAACAAAATAATTACTAAATAAGTTTTAGTTTAGTCAGTTTTACAATTTATTTCGTATATAGTGCATGAAATTTCGACTTATGAAACATGCCTTCGCATTCCTGTGAAACCCACAACAAATTCTCTCATGATCATGATTCATGATCCTGGCATATCAAAATTGTATCCATGAACTAAGAGTTTGCAAACTTGAACTAAAATGGTGAATGGTGATGATGAGAATGACGCATGTGAGTGAGCTTTATCAAGTTTGCTTTTGCTTGAAAGGTTTACAGGAAATTGTTTCTTTTACCACATGCTCGCCCGTTTCATTATGACTTTTATTGATTTTCTCGGTGACTTTGGGTCATCACCTGAAATTGTTTCATATTAAACACATCCGTGTTCTCTGTCTCTGTATGAACGTGACCATCCCGGTCCCGATAAATTCACATTTCCCATTTTCTCATCTCAGCAACACAATGAACACTTAAAGCCCAATAAATAATAATGGGCAATAATAAATAAATATGAGAATACCGCCATAAATTGCAGATATTGATTAATGAACGACTCTCAACTTTACTTGCCTTACAGCAAGGGAGTGTTTTCTGTTTCAAAATTACTGGCACACATCTACGCACATCATTCATTGCATTACATTACACACTTCAGTAAATCTCTCTCTAGCAAAGTAAAAGTTTGTTTCATTCCAACATAACTAACAGCAATGTTAAACCAATACTAGTAAAATCCCTGAAAGACAGCCGCAGGGAGTTATCGATGAATTGGAGTGGAGTGGAAAACTTAGCGAGCTATAAGAGCCAAGGTAAAAACTGGATGCTCATTGCTCATGTAATGTTTTGCTATGTGGACATATCCGAAGCTCGTGTTGTGTTTGTGTTTACTAAAGTGGAACCATTTTGGTCAGAGTAATGCGATCTTCGTTTGTTCACTCCACTGGGAGGATGATGTTCATTGTTCATCCTGATTGTCAATAGAGAATTACACATGGCATATTTTAGCAATGGTAAACATTTATTTTATTCTACTTTATCCAAAGCATGGCACCAGAGACAAACTAAACTAAACAGAGATTAACATTTTGAGAAAGCACTGCAATGCAATGGAATACAATAGAATGAAGGTGGTACTATTTACTTTACAATTCATGTGGGATGCTAATGATGACTATGAGCTTTTGTGTGCATCATCATCATGATCATGATCACCGAGAGGTTTTGCCCTGAGCGATGTGCATACCTCAGAAAATGATCTTCTTTCTTTCCCACTTCTGTACTACTGCCACTTGCCACTTAAAAATAAAATAAATCCTCTACTATCCCATCGCATCCCCATCCCCAGTCTAAGTCTATCCATCCATCCAAAAAAAATATCCACGCCACATCCACATGCCGAAATCTCGTTTCGTTTTGTTATTAAGGGATAAAAAAGAGACTTGTCATGTCATAGCTTAAGTTTTTATTATTTATAAGCTGAAGCTGTATAATACGTGATGTGATCAACCTGAAACATTCAACACAACACTGTAGGCTGGCACCGACGATAATAACAATGATGTACGATATATTTTTACCTGTGTACATTTTTATACATTGTATGTGTTGTTATGTTGTGGTGTGCACATTAATAACTTGTTGTTTGTACCATATTTTAAAATACCTACCCTACTTTTACTTTACAATGCAATGCAACGAGAAAAAAAATATCCGACCGAGGAGTTAATATTCTTCGTTCCAAAATACCATTTTTTTCTCTCTCTTCTCAACTCAACCCAGGCAGAATAACAATAAAATAAAAGTTATTTTATATTATAGCCATTAAACATGCATCCACTTCTAAATATCATCGGTATCTGCCCATTCCCATCTTCACTCCATTTCACTTGTCTGCTTGTCGTCTTTTTCACTTCTTTAGACTATGTATGTATTTATGACTTGTTTTTATCTCATGGCCCAGCCAAGTCCCACTTTTTTCCTTAACTCATCTTAACACTGATTTAGCACGCCGCCTCATCAGAAAGGAAAAAGAAAAATCTCATCCATTATGGTGTCCACTGAGAAAAAAACTCATCTTGAAAAGTTCGGCTTGAGAGAGATGTGATTGTGATTTAGAATGTGGAGCCATTGAGAAGTCAAAGGGAAACAGTTTAATCTTCGTGTTTACTATTTTTATTCACATAAAATAAAATAAACGTTATGTTTTGATATTATGGTAAATATGGTCGTAAAGCAGGAGAAAAGACCAAGAAGAGTTGCGATGTGATGTGAAGTGGTCATGATTCATGATTCTGCATTCCTTTCCTCTCCTTCAGTTGAGAAGAGATAGATTTTCAAGTTCATGCTCTTTTACACACTTTGCTTGTTTCGTCCCTCCTCCAATCTTCATTTTCATTCATGGCTAATTGTTCACGCTTATCGTTATCTTGCTTTGCCCAATTGTTCACATTTCACTTATCGGTCGCTCTGGCTCTTGGTGCATTGTGGATGCATGGCGCTTACCTATTGCCTCGCTTAGATAATACTCACCATAATATTTAATATTAGGTAGTAATATTCATCCACCCGAAGAACCATAAAATATTTTTATTACTGTAAGGTGTTATTATAACTTAATCAGCGATTCAACAGGGCTAGAGATTCTATTGTAAGTTTACGCACATGCAAATTAGAAACTGGGAAGGAGTAGATGGGCAGTGCTCTGAGTTAAAAAATTAAAGTGTTTGCTTTTATGTGTGCACTGGGCACAAGACTAAGAATTTTCAAAACTATTTTTACTTTGTGATCCATATCTTTTTTCTTGCTTGATGTGATAATGATCTTGAGAAATCTAATAAAAATCCAATCTAAACCTTGAATTCGTAATTGTAAGCCTTACTCGTAATCGTAAAAAGTCCGATCCAATTTATAATTTATTAGGCAAGGCAAACTTTAAATTTTTATTTTAAAACAAGATTTGTTATGTTATTTTGTTACTCTTATATAATAATGTAATGTTGTATCATGAATTCATGAGCATAATAAATATTAACATTTAATAGTATTTAATAAAGTAACCTGATTTTTTTCCAAGAAATCAATTAAACTAACTATGTTAACTTAGTTAACCCCACAGAAAAAATATTAGTGACCTGCTTTGGCTTTGCTTCATTCAAAAAATCCAATTTCGATTAGGTTATGGGTTCTAACGATCCTTTTTATTTTCTGTCTATCACATTCATAGAGCAAGTCGAAGAACGATAAATTTTTCTATTATTAACGATGAAATGATTAGCGATTAGGCTCACATCAGCAAGAAGAAGAATGGAAAAGAAGAATGAGAACAAGAGGATCATAAAAGGTTCTTCGAAAGACCCACATTGTAACGTGAACGTGAGTGAAGAAATTCTTTCGATTCGATATCGTCACCTTAACTCAAATCAACCTGTCTCATTCTGTTCTCACTAGCAATTTAGCACCTACGATCGAAAACTGTAAACATTTAATGTTCTAATCAAAATCACAATAAACAGTTACAATTATACTACAAGACAATACAATGCCAGGCTGTCAGGCCTTTCATTCATTGATGCGTGCATTTCATTCACTGATTCACATTCTGGCCACAATCCCCATTCATTTCATGATCGCCTTATAAAGTGTGGACATTTTAGCAAGTGTTTGCCAAAAATCCTCCTCTGTCTTTTTAAAATAATTTTTCGTAATCTGCTGCAATCGCATTATTACAACTGCATTATTGAATCTTCATTTTCTTTCCTCACATTTTCCCTTTTTCCATAAATCACCTCACGAATCAACAGAAAGAGGAGTGAATTGGATTTTCGTTAATGGTAATAAAATAATCGCGCAAAACAGCCTCTTTTCAGCAAAACGCCTCCACTACCATAACCGCAGCCGTTTTAAATTATTACCATTGCATTCCACTAATGGGGAATAGCATCATTTTTTCCCTTTTAATAAAGAATCGAGACTGCCAATCAGTCACTGCGCCGCGACACTAAAGTAACTTTCGCAAATACATAAAATCTATTTACCAGCTAAACCCATAATGATAATTAGTTTTTGATTTGATGCATTTTTTAAAACGACAGGGAAAAGTGAGTTAGGACTTGGGAGACAAAATGATAGTCATTTTGACGTTTGGTTTGCCTGTTTGTTTGTTTGTGTGGGCATTCAGTTTATGTTTAGCGTGTCAATGTAATGCAATGTACTAAATGCACTATCATTTATTCATTATTCACGTGTTTACAGAAAGTTTTGACTGGCAATAATTATTTTCAATTAGGGTAGTAATAATAATAGACAATAATTAGATTAGCCAGACAATTGGAATTCAAAAGTGGCAAATGAAAAACAACTTTTCTAAGAAATCGTCTTCAGAAAACTGTAAAAGCAGCAGCTCCAAAAAGTCGAAAACATTTTAATTGATAAGCTTGAAAAACAAGCCGATGCTACCAAAAGTAGGAGATGCATAATATGACATGACAATTGACATGTCACGTCATGTCCAAAATGTTTGTAATGTTAACTCAAGCATTTGTAATATAATGTAACCGTAAATAATTTAGTTACAATTATACCTAGCCAAAAGTAGAAGTTTTTGTCTCATCTCTTTGAGGACGGATGACTTTCTACTTTTCCTGCACATTAACCAACCACGCGCTAAACTAACGTTCCTCTTCACCTCTCTTAATCTAATAATTTTTACAATGCAAGCAACGGACAAATGGAGATAAACACGATACAAAATTAATGACACTTTTGTCCTTGCCACATTTCGCCTAAATAAGATCCCACATCCCACATTTCGTTTGAGACAACCTTGCCGATTGAAAAGAAAAGCAGGAAAAAAAGAATGTAGTAGTGCATTATTTGTACATGGTATGGAAAATGGAAATGGAATCCAATTTTGGAATCTATTCTTCAACTTACCAAACATATTACTACAATACAATCTAATTAATTACTAAAACTTAAACTTAGCCACGTACCTATTTTATATGTGACAATGACAATGGAATTCCATTTTGTACACAATATAAAGTGAAGTGACGCATCTCGCCGCATTTTGCTATTGCTATTACAATTACAGTCGCAAGTCGCAATAATTACTGCGCAGAGGTCAGATAAATGACAACGAAGAAAAAAACCTTGAACTGACTGATGAGATTTTTCTAATTATCTAGAGGACGCATTTCATGATCATGATCATGAGCAGTATAAAAAAGTGTTAATAGACCATCAAAATTGTCACATCTGATTAATCTAATTAAATTAAGCCAACCAAAAATTCCAAGGTAAATAATATAAGTAACACGTACCGACTACCGACCTTCAAATATTTTCATTCTGGATCTTAATTTTTGATAAGATATTTAAATTAGCTTTTAAAATGAATTATTTTTTCAGTACCCGTACAACTCTGGGAGATAATGTCAGCGAGAGACAGAGTGCTCGCGATGATTTGTCTCTTTTCCTGAAAGTTCAGGTTATCCAAGCTCTTCGTCCTGTTGAGATTGTTTCTTACGAAACTATCGTGATTGTTGGAGGGCACCGTCGCGCAAAATGTGGTGACGGGTGCCATGTTGCCAATTATGATGCGGCCCACCGCCACCGACACATTCACTGTACTAACGGAGGAGCTGTTTGAGTTCGAGTTGCTCCCACCTCCAGCTCCCTTTGCGTTACTTTTTAATTTATCGTTATTAATCACACACTCCTTAATGTTAATGTTAACATTGTCCTCTTCATGCTCGGGACAATAAAACCATTCAGAGGCACTCGTGAACCGATACTTGTCATCCATATGTCACTCACTACAAAGTCAAAAACCTTAGCTTTTCGTGCAGCATAATCCTAAAAAAAGCAAATCACGATTTTCAATAAAAAATAATGCGCAATCTTCACATTCCTTTCCTTGTTGCAACATCGTATCCAAATCTAATAAATAACGAGTCTTGAGTCTTAGCATAACAATAAGATAAGATACATTGGAGAAATGAAAACCAAAACCAACGCCAACTCCCCTGAGCAGAGACTTACAAAGAGACTTCGCCAGGAGAATGCTTAATGAACCATGATCAATGATCGTCATCATGAGGTAAAAAAATCTCTCGAAGTTAGAGTTAAGAGATATCAGTTTAAAAAGCAGACAAATGATCAAGTGAAGTGATCAACCCCCCTGAATTTATGGTAGTTTTATACAGGAAGGACAATGAAATGGCACGTATCTACGTGAAGCATAGTGCACCACCAGCACCATTCTCATCTCGTCTGAAATCGTATCGTAATCATTAATTGGTGCCAGCGCCGCTTCAGCATCATATTACAAATTCAGGATTTTGCCTCGTGTGCGACTCCACCACCACCGCCACAACTCGACCGGCACACCTCCGATTTTGATAATGAAACCCCCACTTCACTTGAGTCAGTCACTACTTACTTAAATACTACAACATCATCATCATTTATTGGCATTCCTTTCCTTTCCTCTTTATATTGCAACAACAACACAACAGTGATTAATATGGCTTTATGGCTTTTTTCGTATCTGGGTTTTTCATTTGCAATTCAAAACGACTTTTTTGAACGGAACGTAAATGGTAAATGGACACATTAAACAAGTTCTTCGCGGTTCGTTCGCGAAAAAAATTTACATGTTACGTTACGTTACTCATCTCACTCACTCATTCCATTCACTTAACTCATCTCACTCTCACAGTGCTCAAGTCAGAGGTGAAAATAAAGAAAAGAAGGGGAGAGATAAATCCTGGTTGGTGACATGACTAATGAAAATAAAGTGAATGAGACACATTCATAAAATGCTACACCTCCCCGGTGGTAAAATTTTAGTTTTCAGCCATTTTCTCTTTAAACTATTAAATACATTTTGTAATGTTACATTCACTAATCACGGGTCATTTAACATCATGGCCGGCCACAATGGGCGTTGCATTGTATTCTTATGTACATTACAAGCCATTAAATGACAATGATGATGATGACAATGACCAGACCAGTTTACGAAATGCCAATAAAATGCTAATTAGAATTAAGTGCGGTGCGGGCTATAATTACCCTAGATCCGCTTGCTTATTAAATGTTTATATAGGTAGATAGCAGTAGCAGGCAGAATTTTTTATTTGCTCTCTGAAACTCTAAATACATAAATTCCCACACGAGAGAAAAAATTCCAGTGTATTATACAATGTAAGATGAAGTGAATGTCAAGCGGAAGTTGTTAGATTAAACTGATTACATTACAACAACAACGTTACATCATGGTCAAGGAGGTGTTCCAATCTACAACGTAAATAATGTTTGTACTAGCAGGGAATCAATGGAAGCTTTGCTTTTATTCGTTTTTTCCTTATTTTCCTTCCAAATTGCAATAAAAAATTAGTTTAAAGTCATTTTATGCACGTTTCATAAAAACAAGAAGGTTAACCACTGAAATTGAGGTTATGTTATACTCCAGGAATTTAATAATGAAACATTTTTCTTTACACAAAGTTTAGTGCAGATCGAAATTGATTTAGGCTTCGTAAATCTTGGAAGTTATTGGCAATTTGGGAAAGCAAAGTAAAAATCCAATTACGGAGGAAAAGCGAAATTTCAAACTGAAACACCGGCTGGAATGAAATGTGATTGAGATTTTTACCAAATCTTTTACATCATGTTCATGGTTCATGCATTATTAAATTGAAGTACCTACGACTCTCAGCTAAAATTCTTAACATCGTCATTCTTTCTTATTTGTCCGAGTGAGAAACATTTTTGATGTTCAATCAAACTCAAAGGAATGTGAATGCTGATACATTATTACTCCATATTAATATGTATTACAAGCTACCATGTATTTATGGACTCAATTCGTTCAAATTGTCTTTTTGCGATCAATGACTTGAAAAATGTGGAAGAGGAACGCACGTTCACTTCAGTTCAGATATTTACGTACGTGTCGTAAAATTGGGATGGATTGGTCTGGCCGGTCGGTTTTATGAAAAGGATCAGCTAAATGCTGCTATGTTGAGATAAGATAGTTTCAGATTCTCAGAAGGAAGCCCTTATTTTTCTCCCTGAAGAAACAGTAGAGCACGACGGGAGCACGAGCACATCTGCACACCTCACATCACAATGTAATGATATGATCCGATCTGACCACTGATAAAATTTTCAGATTGTCACTTATTCACTCACTCAACCTCACTTGCTGCTGCTGCGACCACCGGATTGTTTCATTTCATACCCTCCTGCACAGTGTGCTATTTTTGGTACTAAATTTACCTCAAGTGACCGACTTTCATTTGCCTTAGTAGCCTGAGCAGCTAGAATTGACGAATTTTCCTTTAACATCAGACAGGAAAATAACACACTTTTACATTACACAGCACCTGGGTAATTTTCAGCACAGACATTAATTTCAAGCTCAACCACCCATGCAGGGAACGCAGGCAAGACAAGGCAGGCAGTTTGAGTAACTCAAGCAATTTCCTCGTTAAAAAAACTATGCCGCTTCTCTTATTGTGCGCATCGTCTGCTTTATCTATGTTATAGTCTCCTTAATCTTAAGCTCCGTGGTAAAATCTGATGATGACGAGATGGATGATTCATCCATAACCACATGAGACAAGAAAAATCTTTTTATTAATATTAATATCTTTAGCATGTTCTTGCTAATGATGTGACATGACGTGTCTGCTTGATGTTGATGCTGGGACGTTTATTTTTTAAAGTGTTGATGCACAAGTTTAATTTGCCATAAAAATTTCACCGTCACCAAATAGGAAAGTTTTTCTCTTTAAATATAAATAGGAATGAGTAATGAGCACTGAACGGTATTTAATCGGCTTTTAGAAAACTTTGTAATCTAAACTTTGGAAAACCACTTTTACTCTCTTCTATTAGACAGCAAGAAAGTGACTGACTGACTGTGACTGGCCAATTTGGGGAAAATATCGACTCGGTTTATTTTGTATCATGAGTTTAGTAAGTAGAAACATATTAACATGCTCCACTCACTCCTTGCTTGCCTCGCTCGCTCTTTTCTTTGCTGGCTATTCTGCCTTGGCATGAATTTTTCACCGCCGGTCTTATTCATTCACTCCACTCAACTCGACTCACTGGAACTCATGAGCGAACAACGAGCTAAGCAATGGACATGGACACAGGGACTTAAGAAGATTGGAAATGGAACAGTTGGCAGCGGCGATATAATAGTTTGGATTGGAAAGTGTGAGCTTTCCAAATTCACAGATACACACTTTCACCAAAATGCTCAGCGGGCTCACACCATCACCAACCAACTCCTTTTCTTCCTTCGATCCAACAAAAAATTTTCACTCGCTCACTTTGTACTTTCCTTTCCAGTAAAAAAAACTTCTACGCTTATGCATGCATACTCTCCGCTACATATAAAGTTTTATATCTGTTTTATGTCATTAACATTAAGTGGAGGTGGCACAACGCAAAACCAATGAACATTCCTTTTCCTTTTACATTTTTTTCTGGAACTTGAGCAATGGCAATGAGAATGAGAATTGAGCATCCAATCCAAAAACTCCAGTCATACATATATTAGATTTTACTTTATATAGTTATAGAGTCAGTGTGTCATGTCATGTCATGGTATAATATGCAAAGTGGAGAAAATTATGGATGAAGTTCCAAAATCCAAAAATTCCAGCACACTCAGTCACACTGTGTGACTCACACAATCAGAGAAAAGCAGCCACTCAATTCACAATTATTACATTTCCATACAAAATAAGCTCCTCGTGCACAAAATTGAGGTAAAAGTTACGGTTACGGTTATGACATGCAAAGCTGCCATGAAGTGAAATAATTTTTCGGCGACTGATTTTTATGGCACGCAGTTCTTTAGAAAGAAACTGGGGAAGGAAAAACAAAAACAAAACAAACAGAACATTAAGCAATTTTCACTCTTTCACTTACTCATGGCTCAGGGCATGGCTCATGTAAAATCCACAAAGTCAACTTTGTGACAAACTAGAAGCCAGCACAAATCACGTTTCGTGACTGACATGCTTTACCTAGGATTTTGTGTCCATTTTTTCGAAGAAGAAAAGAAAAACATTCGTTAAATGGTTATTATCCAAAAGTTGGCATTAAATGGCCTGTGTGCTCCTGTTTAGCTCCAGTCTATTTTGCCTCACCCGCAAAATAAATGCTCACAGACACGTTATGCATAAAGTGACATTCTTTTTCTGTTTACTCTGACTCTGTCACTGACATAAAAAATGAATGACAATTAACTATTCACCAGGAGCAGACCAATGCGGTTTTTGTTAGCGTCAGTCAAAATTATCTTAGGTCTATGCCACTTTGGATAATCTTAATACCTAGTTAACTAAATATAATAACAACGTTCGTTTACTTTACATTTGCTGTGCTTTGCTGTTAGTTGGCCCAAAAATCGTTGATGAAAATGATTTGAGCGGAGCAGCTCACTGTGCGAACCAACAGTCGTCTGCGTACTGGCCACTTAGACAAACACCTGCAATCTAATTCCTCGCTCCTTCTTACAATGCAACTAAAACCTTACTTTACTAACATGATGATTCACTTTAGCAGCAAATATAGCCTGGCATAGTGGATTGAAGTGGAGGCGAAGGCGAGTAAGTGCGTAATCTTTACTTATAGTTTGTCCACACACAACCAAAAAACTATGCTCTGATGATGGTTATGTTATAGCTATATGTAACTAACAAAACGAGCCTTCGCTCGTTTCATTTCATATCTCCATTATCATCATCGCAGCACCTTAACTCTTGTTACTGCCCACCTTTCTCTAGAACTAAAAATCCCAACGACTAACTTCTTTAAGGAAAACTCAGTACATTGTTATACTCCTTGTCTTGTGAGTGAACACACATGTAAATAAAAGGTATGCATATGTATCATGATGCGAGCAACAATAGAATCTAATATAACATAAGATCCCAAAAGGAGTTCAAACTTCAATTTCAACTTCTTTTTCTTTAACCGCAACAAGGGGGCCACTCTACTGACTGACGAAAAGCCATCATATCAAGAAACGAGCGAGCGAAGCAAAACCCAAGTATTATCAAGTGAAGAAACTAAAACAGAACAGAAAATAATTCTTTTTCCTACCTTACATACCTGTGCACACACACTTACTTTTACACTTACTTACAACATTATTAAATATTGTGAGTGAGTGACTGTGTGAGGGAATTTTCTCAAGAAAAACGATGCATGCTTACAGAAGAAGACGGACTTTTATACCAGTCAGTAGTAACATGATCATGCGACATGCTGGAAATGGAATGGTATGGATGTATTAAGATAAGAATTCCACCAGTTTTCTTCGTTTGTTTGTTAGTGGCGCAATTTACTTTTTCCCTTATAAAACTTCATTGCTCTTTTTGTTACTTTGTTACGTTATGTTACAAGAACCCGGCAACATACAATGAATGTACTACTACTATATACTACTACGTAACACTGAAAACTCTATTGTTTCGTTACAGTACAATGCAATACAATGGTCTTGGCTCATTTCATTTCTTAAATAGGCATATACAAGAAAAAACACCGACATGACCGAGACCAAGACCGACACCACACCGCGCATCACCATCAACATTAAGCTTGCAATTATTGTAAAAATGTGTAGGTAGAGACTGTGTAGAGACAGTTGAAAAAAGCGTAGTGAGTGACTGATAACATTAATTTGTTGAAAAACTTCAAAAGTATCTTTTTCGTGAGAGCTGCTCCCACCAATTCCTTTATTTTCTCCATTGCTCAGCTCAGCTCAGATTGCTCTATTCCATTCCACTAAATACCTGAATGTTACATCTAATGTTAAGTAATATCATAATATAAATGTAGGAGGAGTGGATGTGGATGTGGATGCAACGTTTCACGATCATGATTATGATGGCCGTTAAATTTATCTTTTCCTTTCGTCTCCCCGTTCAAGTATCCAGTTTCTTAATGCATAAAACTAATAATAATAATGCAGCGGTGGGTAGATACTTTTAAAACCTAATGCTTAATAATAATGGCAGAAAGTTGAAGCTGTGATTTTTACTTTTATTTCTCTTCCAAACATTCTAACTCTAACGACTAAACAAACGACGCATTAAAAAATTTCTGCGACAATCACGGTAAGAAAAGAAAACCTGCAGCTTTATAATAAGAAAAGAAAAATTCTGCAATTCTCCCAGTGCAATGCAATGCAGTGCTTTGCGGCTTATGTAGGAATAATAATGATATGATTTTATCATTACTACCAACCATCGGAGGTGGATGTGGATGTGGATGAGAAGGAGAAGCATCATCTTCGTTTAAGTAACGATTCTTTCTCCATTAGTAAATAAAAAGATTTTCTTCGTCGAGTCGCAAGGAGAAGTTGAACGCGGTGGGAATCAGAAACCCTGATTTGATTCTCATTCATATTACCACATTCTATTAAGGAGGTTTCGAGAAAAACATCTTTTACGCATTATATGAGATATGTAGGAACGCTCGTATGCTGTAAAGTACAATGCTGAGGTTTCTAACCTAAACCTAAACCAAACTCTAATAATCCATGATTATGATGATGATGATGATTCCTTTGCTTTTTCTTGGTGTTGGTAGTTAGCCGCAGGGAATAAAGAAAAGAACCAACAAAATAATTACATTCTCTTGTCTTCCACGTCGAACCCGAACCGAACGGACGAACAAACGTCTTTTCCTTTTGCTCTTTACTTCTATAAAAACATGGAATTTTGATATTGATAGAAGAAAACCTGTATAGGTTAAGTAAGAGGTAAGGAGAATAATAATACGTAAAGCCTATTCCATTTACTACAATTCCCTATCTAAATCTATCCTTTCGTTTCGTTTCATGAACCTGTCTCTGGCTCTGGCACTGGCACTGATGCCGCTATTTAACTTAACTAGCAACGGCTTTTATTGGATTATCCAGGACGTTTCAGCTCATTTGCTCAGTTTGCATATAATACATTGATTTGATGCAGCAGAGAATAGAATAACTCTATAGGACCAGCAGAACCAGAAAATGTGCGTTCCATCCAACACTACCAGTAGAAAAAGACTGCAAAAGTCACTAAGAACCAGGACCTAGAAAGAAAAACAATTTTCCTCCTTTACCTACTAGACGTCCCATGTCCTATTGTCATTATAGGCACTGCGGTAAAACTGGCGAACTTTTTTCAATTTTCCCATTGATTTCATTTGACACTACTTTACATAACACGACTATAAGACGCATAATCGGCATTGACACAAACAGGACCCGCATTATCTTTACTACATTGCATTACATTACATTATACTGATAATGTAATCGAATCGAAGTTCGAATTTTTGCCAAGCGAAAGAATTTTCCATCCAGCTTTAATAATTGGAAGAGACAATTACAATGTTGCATCGCATGTATAATTAATTGATGAGAATCGAGAATGATTAATGTATCTGAGTGAGTCTTTTCAAATATGCAAAAGGTATGCCGGTGGTGACTGATGGTGACACGGGATACTATGATACCTGAGCTTGACACTGACAGCCAAAATTCTTCTACTATACAACGTAACGGAGTAGGATCTTTTGGTTTGCTTGACTTAATAGCTCCGGGCAAAATATTACATTCTTCAGTTGAATCAGTCAGATGAAGAAGAATAATCATCGCATCATTATCATTATCATTATGATCATCATCATGACTCTCACATCACATCATCCCCTGGCATTTATTTTATTTTCTTAATGCAAACAAAACAAAACAAGTCATATAAATTTTTCAAATAGGATCTTTCGGTTATGGCTAATTAAAACCTAACGTAACAGGGATGGCTCTTATTTGCTGTTAGTTATTTAACATTGTTGCGTTCACTTGTCTGACGGTGACGGATCTCCTGTTCTTTCTGAGGCTACTTTACTTTGTTTAATGAGACGTAGAAAAGAAATGTGTTTTTTTTGTTATGTTATGTATGACCTATGAATTATTCATTTGACTCACATCACAATCACTTGACTCCGGTCGGTCATTCATTTCATTTCATGAAAACATTTTAGACTCTGCTATAATGTAATAGTTTATAAGATATAGTCCATAAAAATGTACCAGTTGGTTCAAGTTAACGTCAACATCTGCGTACGCAATAATCTTGTTTCGTGTCCCTTCTTTTTTCTCCTACTGCTATGCTGCTAAATAGCCGTTGACCTTAATCGACTATAAACTAACTAAACTACAAAAATGCCAACTTAACTGTTACATACGCATCTCCTTACTCATGTCATGTCACATTTTTATTTATTGGGTAGGTATGTTTAAAATGGCTAAAGTCACCTTACAGACAACATACAACCTGCTGAAAATTGATTTTACTTTTTTTGCTATTAAATGTGGACAGAAAAGGGTCGAGCAGGCAAAGTGCGGACCTTTTTTCTACGAAAATCTGGCAGGTGCTTCTGACGGTTTAAGCCTGATGTGAGAGCTAAAAGGGTATTAAAGGTAAAACCTTCAACCAAATCAAAGCGGTTGACACTTGACATTTTCTTTGTACAATGCAAAGGAAATGAAAATATCTGAAAATCTGTTTCCACTCAGGTGTTCCGAAAATATTTGCGAGGTAACAGTTAACAGATCATTAAACCCTAAACAGCTGGGTGCTACTTGCTACTTACTACTTAATTTTAACCGCATGCAACACTTTTATCGTCGTTGATTGGTTAAGTGGCACATATTCACCACTCACGAATTCTGAGTCACGGTGATATGAGAAGGAAGCAAAATGTGTAGAAAAAACTCGGTAAGTAACGTAACTGGTGTTAGAAATCACGTAAAAAACTGAATTGAGGTCCTACTGGTAATAATCATCATGATCACATAAAAACTCACTCTGGGTGAGTGCGAGTTGATCCTGAATCCTGGGCTGAGTCTCTGATGAGCCTGAGCTTATCATTCTTTGAAGGGGTTAAGTTAGTAAGTAAAAGGATGTAAACATGCGAAAATGCGAACTACTTCATCTCATCTCATCAATCCCGAATAAATTTTTCAGTAAGTGGTGGTGGTACTAGAGGGTTGTAGTAATATGATTAACTATACTTTGCAAACTTATACTTAACTGACCACAAAACATATTACCCTGTTTCCACACACCACTTGCTAATTACAGCGCGGAGGAGCTGAACTCACCTTCACTTACTTAAAGTGAGTGAAATTGAGTAAAGCCTTTTTTAATTTTTCGAAAAAGTCAGAAAAAGGTACCACACAAAAAACCTGCTAAGGGGATGTGATGTGATGTAGTAATTGTAAGCTAACGTGTGCAAATTTTTCATGAACCTGAATAACTAGTTGATATGTACGGAATTGAGCGCATTTCGAAACCGAAAAACATCATCGTGATCCTGATGATCCTCTGTTGAGATTCTTCTTCAGAGAAAACAAACCAAAATCTTTGTATTTATACACTGGCAACAGGCAAAAAATTAGCGTGCCAAAAGTGCCAAGCCTTCGTTCGCTTTGTTTGTGCTACATTTTATTTTCTAAGTTAAACTCGCGTACCTTCATCTTCACGGCTTCGATAATATATTATATTACTATATTACATTATGCTATTATCATTAACATTATCATCATCATTAATCTTCACTCTTTTTTCAGAGCTCAGCTCGACTCGAGCTCGCCCTTTCCATTTGTAATAAAATATGAAGTATGAATGAATAAAGTGAAGTGATCTGGCAGGCAGGCAGGCATAGTGCACTCAGACCCTGAATGTCTGCTGCTGTGTCCACATAACAATAACAATAACAATACACGTAATTTTTTTTATATATCATACTTCAAAAACTTCATACATTCTTTCTACTTAATAGAAAAAAAAAAGATTTTTTTTTCTCCTTAAAATTTGAAATTCTCTTATTGTATTGTACTGCAAACTGCGCTTTATGTACATGTTTTGCTACTTTTACATCAAAATTAAATAAAAGCTAAACTTAAGCTAAAAAGTTGACTGAGCTGTCTTAATAAAAATGTCTTGCGAAGTGAAGCCGGTTTCCTCCCCTTTTTTGTTCAAATAAAAGAAACAGCTAAAAAAATGCGCACAAAGTTTTAATAAATAACGAAAACTTCACGTTTTGCGAGAATACGCTCATTTTTGGCACATTTTGTTTTGATAGTGGTAAAAAAAGAAAAACAAACAAAATGGCACTCGTTGGAAGATTAGATTAAAAAGGCATTTGTTTTATTTTGTTATTCTTCCTTCACTCCAAATTCCAACGGTGCAGTGATGTGATTTGCTAACTTTCTGACGTAAAACGCCAGATTCTGAGAAATGGAGAACGCAATTTAGTTACGTCGACATGTAGAGCACCATGGCCATGTGACTACCTATTACAATTACATTAGTAACATTAATATTTACCATTACTTCTGGCTTATTAAAAAGAGTAATGATCTCGATAATAATGAATAATGATAATGGCATTCTAATAATAACCTGGGTTTAACACTGCTCTGACAGATTGCATTACCAGATCTCTTAACCAGCCTTGATTCAAATTAACCATCTACAATTACAATATCGTATTACCAAAACGAAGTGAAGCACGCATTTAACTACACGGCAATGTCACGGGATATGTTATGTCCGATCACGTTGTATCCGAAGAGAATTGTGAGTGTGACGCAGTTCATTTTAATTTCGTACACAATGAATCATCATCATCATTAACATTATCCCCAAAAAATCAAATACTTTACAATATGCATGGGCTATATATTACCACTCGACATAATTTCAATTTTTGAAAGGAAGACTGAGATAAAATGCAAATTACAAAATTATAGACCCAGACGCATTTATTAAAGCGGTCAAAGTAGGTTATACCTACTATTATGTTACACGGCAGCTGAGGTTGCTGCGGCTTCACGATTATTGGGCCTGCGACTGACACGATAACTGATAACTGCTGTTTTACTTCATTTTACTTTGCCTAACTAACCAGAGCGCTAAATATGTTAAATGTAAGTAGCGAGCGCCTTGTCACTGCGGCAAAATTATTTGTAATGAATGGATTGCATGATATGAGATGCGATGGGAGGGCCATTCGTAAAGTGGTCGCCTCCACTCAATCTCAAGATCAAGACTCATTAACTTTTTTATAATCAAAGGTCATCAACACCCCGCCAAGCTACAGCCCTATTTAGGTGACGGTGACAGAGTCGAGTCTAACAATCAGATAAGCACGACAGTACCAGCACCTTTTTTTACTTGATGTGAGTGATGTATCAACCTCCTACTGACCGGGAGAGGCTTAGCTATGTATATTAATATAATAAATTTCCTATTAATTCAAATATTATTATTATACATGGGACAATCAGTGGACACAGTGTGATCATCATTTATTATTTATCATACTAAATTAATATCCAATAAAAAAAAAAATACAAATCTTTCATTTATCTTGTCCACAGGGGATCTACATCGTAACATCGTACATAGATTCCTTTTATAGCACATTAACCGCAGTAAAACTCATTTCTTATTTGTTTCAGAGAGTTTCCCGCTGTTAAATATAAAATGCTTAATTAAAATTAAACCCTCCTCCTTAAAACAAACCTACAAAAGCTGCCTGCCTCTAC
>VYYJ01002471.1:0-21393 GCA_021029165.1 Cyphoderus albinus | reverse complement strand
AAGGCAATGAAACTCAATCGCTGTAATAAAACTTCGTCATTCCATTCTTCAGGATTGGTATTGACATTGCAGAATGAAAGTTTTGAAATAAGAAAAGTTTTAAAAACATTTCGCAACCAAGAACTCCGCTACGCATAGTATCAATGCAATTTCATTTTTAGAAGAAAAAAATGTTTCACTGGAGAACAGAAAGTCTGTTGACAAACTGAAGAGAGAAATGTATTCAGGTCGTTATCAACACCAGAGAAACACAAACTATTTCCTTCCAATTTTCAGTGAAGATGAAATACATAACTTCTTATGCAACTCTAATAGTTATTTATAGTGTGATGAAGAATTTTAGCGGCAATGTGTCTGTTAGGAATTTAGCGTTGAACGTGAACATTAACGAGGAAATGCTGTAAACGGTGAGCTAATGGTTATAGAACTGCACTAACTATTGGGGTTTTCGGAGTTTGAAGAATCGATATCTATGAGGGGCACGTGTTGTAAAGTGAACAAGAAAAATGCTTAATTTTTAAAGACAGACTCCCCTCTCTTTGGGAAGAAAATGAAAGAGGTGCATCGTGATATGATAAATGGACATAATAAGCCCCGGTTGGGATTTTAGGATATAAAACAAGGTACCACCAGAAAACTGGCGAATCCTTCGTTAACTTTGTAATTTCAAAATTCATTTATCTTCTTTGCAAATTTTGATTTGCTTGTAGTATTTAAAATTGTAAGCGCTAAAGTAAGTAGCTCTAGAATATCATGAATAAGTAAAGCGATTTCATTTCAAAATACTAGCCATGATAATAAGAAAGTGAGTAGAATGTTGGATATTAGATCCGATGTTGGTTGCAACCAGGCAGTAAGCGAGAATTTTTATGCAAAGCCAGAGCAGAACCACGAAGAACTGGAGTGAAAGAAGGAATGCATCTTACTTCATTTTCCACAGACGATATTGCATTATTGGGAGACAACCGGAAAGATTTCCGTTGTGCAAGATCTACAGAGATACTGAAACTGCTCCTCCGTCTCATCATATCATCCAGCTTTGTTGCGTTTACTTTTTCGGTGGAAGGGGTTCGAAGAAGGATTTGAGACGGAAAAAAGTTTCTGTGGGGGAATGTTTGGCACGTGTGTCGTCCGTCGTAGAGTTCCCTCCCAAGAATGCGTTTCTTTCTTCGTAGAAACGTTATTAGAGTTGTTCAGTTTTTACTTCGTTTTTGAGTGCCATTGTATTAGCAGTAGAAATCCAGCCGTAGATTTTTTCTCTTTTCTTGGTGATCTTGAACCGTTGTTTTTTCGTGTTTATTCTTGTGCATATGGTTCGTAAATGTAAAGTTGAAGTGCTTTGTAACAAGCGAAATGCCTAAATATGGATGTGAGCTCTAAGTTTCCTCCATTGTAATATCAAAAACTTAGCACGCAATCATAAAAACCGAGAAACTTTTAGAGGTGTTAACTGTTCCACCAAAAGAGTTTATTTTAAAAATCTCCTGAATTTTATGGTTGTTTCTGATTTTTCCTAGAAGCTGATGACGCTGTTGTTAGATATCTCTTTCTCCTTAATATGAAACTGCAATACGTAAAAAATGAAATTGTCAATGTTCTACAGGACAACTTTGTACATCTAGGAAAGAAATAAAAGAGAAATAACATTTCTTTCGAAAATAGTTTGCTCAAGAAAATTGTTGTTTTGAAAACGGTGCAAAGTGCAACGGTTGTAGTACTTTTGGACATTTTATTGTTAGAAAAACTACTTCGTTAAAAGATGCGTAACCAAAGTCCATACACTCTCAGAACCGCGTTTCCTAAAAAGTGTAACCTACTTGGGCATCATAATAAAATGAAACTAACTGTAAGAATGGTGAGTTAAAAGCTGAAAGTTGAGTACTCGATTTCATTCGATTACATTAGCTTGTTCACAAAAGTAGCATTTTGTGCTAGCATTAAATTTTTACTCATGGGACCGCATTAAAGAAAGTGTATAAGTTTATAAAAAAATAATTTTATCAGAAAATAATCAAGATTCTAGGCATACGTATATGAGGTAACTCTTTTGCCAAATTGCTCTTTTTCGTCCAATTGTAATTTGTTTATACTTAGAAAGAAAAGTGGAATAATGGAAGTTTTTGCTACGATTTTTCATGGAAATTTGGAGTTGAAAAGCAAACTAAATATAAGCTGTTAAAGAGTTACTATTATTGCGGAAACTGTTAGTCAAATTTCTAAATGTTATCATAAAATTTCCTTTAGTACGCCTTTCACTCTCACTCAATAACAAGAGCATTAATCACTTCTGAAAGTCTTTTGAAGTTATAACAAATAATAGAGCTTTTAGTAGCAATTTTTGTCCGAATGCATAGAATCTTGTCGAAATTATACATATTTGAAATGCAATGGAAACTCGTTCATCTTTTTGTGTCTTTTCACGTCAAACAACTTCCGCTCACGATTTCCACGAATCCGTTCCATAGGCAAAAGTATGCATCAAGGCTGAGTGACAATTGACAATGCTATTTAAGTGAGTTTGAGGTCAACAATTTAGGTTGATGTATTCGTTAACCAGAAGATTTTAGAGTTTGTTTTGTAGTTGCACGAAGCACGTGTAAAACACGGGACAATGAATTGCAAACAAAATGTTTCGTGTGTGTGAAGCACAGGTGCGATTTACGTCAGTCTATTTTACCTTTTGCATTAGGTACTGCAGGGTGCGTCATTTGTTAGACAAAATACTTCGTCCAAAAATACCAAAATGTCGTGTGGATGCAAGAGTATAATTTAATGAATTTTGCTACAATTTAATTACTATGTTTATGTCTTTATATTAATGAATATAATAATTTCTGCTTTAATTATGTTTTAGTTTTCTAGCAGAATTCAAGGGGCGAACTTTATTCTGTTAACCATTTTAACGGTTGCTTGCGTGCTTGTTTTTTCATTGATTTTCACCATTAACCTACTATAAGTCGTAAAAGCATTCTCAAAGTTTACAAATATAATAATAAAATAACTTATTTTAAACAGGCTTTAGCATTCACTTTTGTCATTGGACTGGGCGAGGCCATTTTACTAAAAAGTAAAATCTGTAAAACCATTAGCAAAATTCAACCAAGGGCAATCGCAACCAGTAAATAAATAATGTAGAAATTGTGAATTTCCAGAGCCACTTGTTTGCTCACGGTAAAATAGACAAAGCTTTTAGTTGCTCAGATTTTTCATGTAAAAAAGAGTCGACTACTAGGAAAAGCTCAGTGTAACTGTTGTTGAAAAATCTGGTTGGTAAAATGTTACAAGTAGGTAAATGTTTTATTATTATTATTTTTGAATGTAATACAATTATAGATTTATACTGCTGGGTGGATGGGCATTGCTAGAAAATTATTAGCAAATTAAACAAATTATACCGTACTTTAAACCCTGAACGAACTGCTTCAACATTTTTCACGATGAGCGATCACTCGAGCCGGTTTTAGTGTTGCAAAGTTATAAAGCACTGCAGATTAAAAATTTACGACTAGATGTGGTGGACAAATTAAATAACTAAAAACATCAAAAACCCTTAGGGAAAGAAACCATAGGCTACCGTCAACAAATCACGTCTCATGTCTGTTCTTTGCAGAAGTGGTCAGTTAGTCGACAAGCAGTTCATGGGCGAGACACTGCGTCGTCATCCTGCTCTTTATAGCCAGGGATTGCCCGCTGCCAAATGAATTCATTATATGATATTAAAATTAATGCTTAGTCAGGCTTAGATACACTAACTTTTTAACTGAATAGCTATTTTGCAAAATCAAAACTGGATTACGTATATAAGCTCACTATTTGATAGTTGATTGTAAATCACAATCTGCCCATTTTGGTATTTCGTAAATCTCTGCGAAGCGTCTTGTATGAATATTGCAAAAAGTGTGAACGATAAATTTTCGCAGGACATAAAGTGAAGCAGCAGCCACCACAACCTATAAATAACATAACAATTTTCGATCACCCATTGCAAGTTTTTCTGATGCAACAAGAAATAAATAGGTGTAATACATAAATAGTCACATCATAACATATTTATTGGTTATTTACTCTACAAGGTACTCAAGCCATGTCAGAATTCAGCAGCTAAAAGTAGTGTCAGTACAACGGAACTATATCATATCAAATTTTGCCAGCTTAGAAATGGCATCTCTTCCTCATATAATTATATAATGTATTACACAGTGAAACTACATGAAATCGTAAAAACGAAAGAACGACAAACATACAAAAACTCGGTTCAGTTTGCCTTTGCAAAATTAAATATTGACATTTATAGATTGGGTGTTGTTCACTCCTCCATGAAATATGTAGTATCGTTGTAATATTCCAATTACACAAATTTAAATGGAGAAAAGGATATTTATATGTAATAACCAATATCTGCTCAGTTTTATAAACCTCAGTGCGAAGATGTGATTCGTGCATGAAGTTGTCCGTTTTAATCTCCCTAAGTTTCAGATTAGTATGTTGGTTATGCACGTAGTGAATTGATTGACGGATATTCATATCAACCTCTTATCCGCACATGAGTCATAGCTTTTAGCATTGGCCTGGAAAAATTCTTGTGTCAGTTCAGTCAGTAAGTGACCACTGTCTATCAATCTGGAATGTTGCTGTTGCCAATTGCTGCTGATTTGATATTATTCGCCTCTAGAGCAATATATTAGCTACCCAAGAAGAAAGTTAGTTCACTGTGTGGATTGCAAAGCATTTTTTGCCAATTTAAAGATAGGAAAAGAGCAATGGAATGGTAATGTGATGTGATATGAATAAATGTATCAAGAAAGAGTTCCAGTGGACCAGAAAGTCACTCTAGCACTAGTGAGTGTGTGTCTTCTACAGTTGTGCACCATGCTTAGTGTTTTGTGAAAATTTTCATGGAATGGAGTAAATTCATTGAGGAAGTAAACAGTTTATTGAGAGCAATTTTGGGCAGCGGACGCCCAGTCTGCATCTGCTGTTTTTTATTAAGTCACACGAAACTTGTGTGCTTCATTAACAGTGTAAGCATTGCGAACATTTTTATTACCAGCAACTAAAATTGCTCCATAAAACAGACACCAGTGTTGAGTGAAATTTGCAAACAGCGATTTTCTATTGATGTGTGTGGTCATAAAAAGGAAAACGAAAAGACATAACGTGCCATCGATTCCGCGACTTGCCTAGTAAATTTATAAACAAATTACGGTAAATACTATAAAACTAGGGTAGACTACACAGAAAAGATCGAAAACTAATAGCCGCATTGCTTCCTTTCCTAATTAAAATGTGAAACGGAAATTGCCACGCTTATTCAATTTTGTTTATAAAAATAGGTTTATACGTTACGTGTGCATTTTACTAACATGCATGCGTAATACAAACACAAACATGAGATACATAGAAATATTTCGGTTATTCCCTTTCGCACGAAAACTTGCCGTAAAAAGTTTCATGTAAATATGTTCACGTCCAAACTTTCATGCGCTTTTCCATGACCAAAATTCTATTCAGTTAATGGAAACAAGTAATTTAGTTACTAAACTGGAGCATGTTCCTAGATGGAAAGCGTCTTACTGGCCCTCGCTTGGCATGACCATTTGTGCTGTCTCTGTCTGTCTTTTTTACGTAATAGAAAAATAAATTCGTGCGTAAGTTTCCGTCTGTGGTTCGCTGAAGCTCTATTTTTTAAGGAAATTGCAATATCATTTCTAAACAGCAACTGTTTTTGTCCAGCTTAGTTCTAACTGATTACGTCACGTACAGTGGTATGATTCACGAATGTAATGTTTAAAAATAGTGTCACCAAAATAGGAAGATTCCCAATGGATTTCTTCAGTTTCGAAGAAAGCTGTTGTTGATGTTTTGCTGACACATAAATCAATAAATATTTAATTTAATCAGTATAGTTTGGAAAACAAGTTGCTTTTAAGTGATTTGCAGTTTCTGACGTCAGGAAGATTTGACAATAGTGAACTTATTGATATTTCTTTAAGTGCTGAGTTAGGCTTAGACTTTCATTGATAGGCGATGTGATTAAAACGTATCTTGTTATGAGTGTCATCACCTATCACCGGTGGTGATTAATTGCCTCTATAATTTAGAATCACTTGAGATGGGGTTTACTGAACCACTGATGTCAGCTTCGGTGAATTCTCCGTATTGACATAATATGCCTTTTGTTTTTGTTTAAAAGAACGTTATTCTGAGTGGCAGGCAGTGATAGTTAAAGACGGAGAATTTATGGCCTCTCAATGAACTTGTTATTTATGCAAGTAACACAGGAAGGCAATTAGGGTGACGGGCGAATTATCCTTCAATGAAAGTTCATTGCTCAAGGTTCTCCGATTCCATTCGGTCTAAATGACTTTTTCAATGAAAGAATTTTATACAGAGGGTTCGGACAGCAGTCTTATCAAGTTGGATCTCGTATACTGTTTGGATTAATTAGATTAATGTTCTTGGGTTAACTTATGAGCTGTAACACGGAAACTTACTGACATGAATGAAAGAATGGTTGACGCAAATTGAGAAAAGCGGACCTATGAAACTTCTGTACATGAACAGTTTCATAATGGATTGCTATATTTGCCTTTCATGTCCAAAAAGTACAAGTACAAAATAACTCTACAACAGGTAATTCACCCCGAAAATGTTGTTTTCATTTCCAGATTTGAAAACCAGCACTGCTATTAAATAAAACATAATGAGCAGTAATCAACCAAAAATGGAGGAGGAGACGCCTCACCATGATGGCCAAGCTGACAGTGAGTCCGATGAATCGGACACGGAAGAAGGAAGCAACAAGGCTGGAACCAGAGACTCCACTGCCCTGCTGGACACATGGCTCGCAGAGCTGGACAGTTTAACTACGGTAGGTCTTAAACATTTTCCATACAAGCTAACAATTTGTAGCATTTTCTCCATAAAATTTTTATGCATCCATATCAAGCATCAAATGAAGCATAGTACTAAACCACCGGCAGTTACTTCATTGTGTACGGGTATCCCAGGAATAATACAAAATGGTCTCCATATTTTTTGACGTTTAGTAACTTTAAATCGTAAAAGAATGGTAATTAAGGACCCATTGGTACTTCTCACTTTAATGTAAATTTCCCTCATAATTTATCATACAAGGGATGAAAAACCATTAAATCAGAGAATCGTGGCTTAGCATTTACTGCCAAGAAGCATTTTAATTTCTTCATTATGCGACAACTTCTTTGATACAATCTTCTCATACAATCTAAACGAACTCAAGTGCGAAAGGAAGCTGAGGATTTTCATGAATTTATGAATGACTTGATTCTTGAGGAGATAGTCCCCCCTTTTCGAAAATAAAAGACACCTCTAAAATGGAGGCAACGCATAACTTTGGACGCAGCAGGTTCTTTTTAGGAATCGTTTAGTAATAAATGACTGCACACATATGTTATGATTCAAATAAAAATCTTTTGTGGTAAATCCAGTTGGAAAATATTCACCCTCTAAAAATGGGAAGCTGTGCTACACCGGTGGTTTTCATTTTACATTGCATTGCTCTCTATTGTGACTTTCTTTCCTCTTGAAGGGAGACATAAACTTTTTCTATCAAGCGGTGCAGCAATGCAATCTGCGGTGCAGCAGTAGACACAGTATCTTCCACTGCACTTTTTGAATCTTCTCTGACAATTGCATTCTCTAGTGTCTTTTGTTGAATCAGATATTAAATCTTAGACGTTGTGCTGCAGTGTGGACAATTTATTAAGAAGAGAGGCTGCGTGAGGGTGATGTGCGTTCCGGTAGGTGTAGTAGTCACACGGAGGCACGTACTTAAAGAGGAGCTTGTAAAACTGAAAGAACGACGACGTGAAGTCGTTGATAGAAAAAATAAAAACCCCTTTTCCTATCAGTTTTTACTTTTCCTTATCTGTGCATAGTTTACGTCGAGTTGGGGTATCTGCATGGTTCTGGAAGATGGAGGCGAACTTTTGTGATGTTAATGTTAAGAAGATACGATTTTTCGCTTGAATCTTGAAATGTGATTTCCCCAGGTTTCGCTTTGAATGTCACAGAATTGGCTTCACAATGATTTATACCATTGAGCCACTACATGCGCCTTTCACAATCACAAAAGTCGGTTTTCCTCACCGGATATGTATACGTTACACTCACTAGGAATGCCTATATTTGTTCTTTGAGATACTAAAAGTTCTTTTTAGAAGTGCTCCTCCCGACATGTGTTTATACCCATGTTCCGTATTTGGATGGAGCTCCAGCTTTATTTTATACGTACACACAAGTCTTCCTCAAGATTTGTTTTTCTTTCTTTGCTAAAGGTTTTTGGCTTAACTTTTGACTGACTGATGTTATGAGAGAGATGCATCGGATGGGAGCGGTTGTTTTCTGCAAAATCTCTGCAGTTGTTTTTCTTTGTTGATGGAGGAAATGGATTCTGGATTGAAATGAGAAGGAAGGGGAGAATAAAGGAATAAAAAAACGATCGCATTACTGGAAAAACATTCCAGGCTTTCAGTCTGCTGATGGTTAATGGAAATGTTGGATTTCAAGAATATTTCCTCCAGCGTAAAGACGCTGAAGATGAAAGCTCATTAATTCTTGGAATGTTAATGCTTTATTAGTGCAAATACAGTTGTCACAAGGCTAATAGCTGAGCATCGGTTCTATTCATTTGATTTCCCATTCCTTATAAGTCCAACTCGCACTGGCATCAGTTTTACGTTAACCAGGTGAATTAACGTCAGGTACTTTTCAGCAGATTAAATTAAAATCATTGAAGAAAAAGTGCTTCTGGGAGCAGCTGCATCTTCAGTTTTAAATCATAAAACCGTAATAGTGACAAGGACCAAGACCAGTTGCTTATTTAATATACTTTTTGTCCCTTACTTCTCCGTCCCTGACAGAACTATGACCTACAACAAAACAACAAAACCTGCTGCTTTTTCTGGACCTGGGCGTTTTAAATTTCTCAGCGTTGTTGTATGTAGATATTTTTTTCTTAAAAGCACCTTCTGCGGCAGCTGCAGCTGTCACTGCAATCATTATATCATATAGCCTTTGTCAGTTGTTTTCCATCTGCGCCCCTATTTTCAACTTTTCCATGTCGATAATCATCCATCAATAAGTGTTTCAAGAAGTGGGCACGCGCTTTTCTATAGTTGTGTTGTGTTATATTTCTTTTCTTTCTGATGTGTAAAACGACGATGCGATGCTTGATAGGATATAAGGGGGAAGGACATGAGTTATACGAAAAAGCAACGCTCCACAGATTTTCCATTCCATTTGAAGATTTAGCAACCCCTGCCAATAATAGGTACATACATTTTATATTTGGGCTCACTCATAATAGGTTGTGTGGCCCATGCCTTTGTTGTTGTAACCGGGCATGTGTTTCGATGCGTATCTTTCATCTTGATTTGATGATTTTGAAGAAAAAAATCATTACTGATGCAGGGGAGGAACACTGAAGGGGTTGTAAAAGAAAACTTGAAAATTGACATGAAAAAAGCTCAATCACTTCGTCTGTTCGTGTTGCGGGGAATATTCTTTTTAAATGGGAACCTTTTTCTTGCTTTCACGTAGAGTCTTTTAAACGTTATGGCTTTCGGGTTATATAAGCTCACATTTTAAAAAACGTCTTGAGACGCTACCTCTGCGCTCCCTACCCTTCCTACATTATTGTTAATAATAACAAATGCCAAAAGGCTGATTTGTTTTGCTTCAAAACAAGAACAGAAGGTTCGAAGTATCTCGAGGCAGAACTACTTACTCCTCATCTTCTACTTCATTATTATTTTTACTATTATTATTATTACTAATACACATTATTATTTCTTATTCTGAACGCTATGATAGATTTTGTCTTCTGCAAACACATGAAAAAACGTGGGGTGAAGTTAACACACGAGTCAGATGAGCAAGTCAAGTGTGCCACGGGAGCTTCTCCCCTAATTGCACTTTACTTTTTACACACATGCAGACATCCAGGTTTACAGATAACGACCATGATGTATGTAACTTGCGCTTTCAATTTACTTTAGTACTACCTCGTAATTTATTTTAGCTTTAGACTTTAAACCTTTTTACCTGCTCCATCCTTTTAAATGCAGTTTTGGTGTTCTATGCACTTGGCAAAGAGACGGAATCATTTTTCGTGCGTTGTGGTGATGTGTTATCTAATACTTAAAGATATTATTGTCAGAATTTCTCGCCCATGTAGATAAAACGTATCCATTATCATTTGGATCTCATCTTAATACCATCATTATTATTACCAAATTATATAAGGTTTACATGTTACTTTGCGTTGAATAGGGCAAAGTTTGAACTTCTTTTTTGATGACGGCGATGATGGTGCTGTCGCGTTTCAGTCCGCATTTTGGGCACACGCCAGGTGCTTCGGAAATATTAAAATAAGAAACCTTGAAAAGAACATGAGCTGTGCCCATGTAAGACTTTGTACTGTTGAGATGCCTTCTTTTTGGGACCCCTTTCCGATCCTGCATCTCGAGTTACAATCGAAATCCTAAGATGAAGTTTAAGGTCTCTCTTACTTTTAAGTTGAAACTATGCCCATACTTGTCAACTACTTACTTTAGGTACCATTATTCAGCAGTACGTAGGAGCATAATATTCAATTATAGTATTTTGTTGTTGTCTAGTATTGAAATGATCCTAGGAGAAGCAACAGACAGAACGAGACCCCGATCTGAAATAAATGACACAGGATATTTTCAGCAGTCTTCCTTTCATCGACCAACAGATCCAAATGCAGCTGTCACAGTTTTAAAAGGATAAATGTAAAAGCACATCTTCCTGAATCTCACTTTCGTTCCTTCCTTCCCCTAGACTTATTCTTCTCCATACCATGTACCACTTAAAATGTCATCTTACTAGAAACTAGGACTTCACACTATGCCACGTGTTTACTTACACCGTACCAAAGCAATGCAACTGTAAATCCGTTAGTAATGAGTGTTTGTGTAACAACAGATGAAATGAGGCTAAATACTTTCAAAAACTTGTCGGTTGTTTAAATCTATTCTCCGTTTTAAAAGGAGTCCAAACTAAGTTGATTTTCTGTTTTACCTCAAAGACTAACGTGAGGACCAAACTAATATAACTGCAACGATAATTTGTGCANGGACCAAACTAATATAACTGCAATGATATTTTGTGCAATATCATGAATTATTTTACCGAACAGCATGATTCTTGGATTTTAGGAAGTCTATCTACATTCTTGAAAAAATATGTAAACACGTTTTCGGAAAATGTTTACTTAATCCAAAGCAAATTTGGCTACAGCGTCATTAAGGCAAATTGGCAATGTAAATGACTTGTCCACACTTTTAGTACCATTTTTTATATTGTACCATTAATCTTAAGCCTAATTAAACGTGTCATGGCTTGGCCGTACTTGCGAAAATTAAGTGCACACACTCGCAAAATGGAATTATATGTAAACATGGATTGCTTTTACCGAAAGGTTATCTGCGCATTTTTTGGTGACAAATAACGATTATGGAATATTCGAAAAAGGTAATAAGTAAATGGCTTTCCGGCTGTGTTCGTCCATAAAAACTGATTTTAACGGCGCATTAACACCTTTTCTGGTAATGCAGGTACATTTTGTGTGGATGGATGCAGTACATTAACCAGCTGCCGCTGTTGACAATGACATTAATAATTGCAACTACGTGCAGTCTTACTATCGCGATTTGGATTAGATAAAGTGCCAGTAAAACTGCTGGAAGTTCATTATTTGCCGTATCTGTTCATAAGTTACGTACAATCTTATTATGGCAATGGCATGACTTCGCCAATAAGTCCGTGAAGGACAATATTGACAAACATCAAAATAACTCTAGCGAGCGTCATATATTTATAAAGCATACAAATGCGTAGGGTTTATTGTTTTTACTTTGAAGACGAAATTACGTTTCGGTTCTTTTTGCTCAGACGTACGTAAGTATCTTAAATTAATGGATTCCTATTTTCTGCTTGAATAAAGCAAAGCACACATTCTTGTCATTGCACTGCCAACCAGTAAGCTGAACATTGCATTGTCCATTGTTCTTGCTGGCTGCAAAGTTGTTGACATATATGATCAGACAGAATGATCAAGTGAGTCTGATTCTAATTGTATGTACAGGCACACACTGGGGAAGTGATTTTTCAATAAATGAATGCTTATATTCATGGGGGATAGAGAAAGATGACGACGATGATGATGTGCATCCGAAACAGTTTTTGTGGGTGTTTTTGTACCCTGCACTTTGAATGCGTCGGAGAGTCGAGTCACATCAGTACAGTGCTTCAGCATTTCATTTCAGCTCTCTAATTCAACTCTTTCTTAGTGTGTGCGTTGCATTCAGTTACGACTGAGGCTTTTTACTTTTAACTGAATAAGGATGGATGGAAGAGTCGTCCAGGGGTTGAGTTTTTTGCTTCGTTACTCCGATCATACTTAGCGTTCCTTTTAAGATGGGCTTGGCGTGGCCTTTCTCAGTCTGAAAACTTTTTGGCTCTTTTCCATGCGTTACTTTGCGCGTATAAATGTGTACACTGTTGTTTAACAGTATTCTCTTCCAGAAACTGTAACTCTGTGTGCCACGTCCCCAAAGATGCGTAGGATATCTATAATATCCAGCTAGATACATAAGCATGTATTCAAGCGTTAGTTTACGATCATCATGATCATCACTCAAACAAAATGCTCTGGTGGTGATGGTGTAAGAAGAAGAGACAAAACCTAATGGTATAAATATATTATTCTCACTCTCCGTTTGCCCATTCTGCTTCCACTGCATTGGATGCCAATTTTGGACGATTGCATTATGTTCATTATAATTCCATGTATTCAGTGTGGATCTTGCTTCACCACATCGTTTTCCTTTCCCTGGCGATCAGTATAATAAAGTATACTAATTTCTTGCCTGACATGACAAATGTCGAAGAAGGCTTCCAAACCAAAAATTTCCATTTGCCTACTCCTACGAGTATCGATAAATACAAAATACCATAGCTCATGGTAGGTACTTACTTTATATTACCCATCTTTGTCATAGCCAATGCCTTATTCAGTTCTAAATCTTACGTCCGATCGAAGCTCTGGAGCTCTATGATGTAAAGCTGATTGCTTGGACTTGAACTTTAGCCGACGATGCCATAGGCTAACAAGTCTCTGACGCGATGAACTATGTCTTTGCATTTTGGCATGTCATGCTAGAAGAATTAAAGGATATAAAAGCGTGTTGCTCAATACTTAATGTAATGATATTATAATTCTCTGTCAAGCTCTTAAGCATTATAAAGAGTTTGAATTCAATAACTTCGTCTATGCACTACTTGATTTAAAAGCAACACAATTCCGATTGAGTGACTGCGCTAATGTGTAACGTGTCTCACAATCTCATAACAGAAGAATGGAAAATAAATGTATGTAAGTAAAAAACTAAAAAGTTTAGCATTCATCTTTCTCTGGTATAATGCTTCTCTCGGAATTGAAATCGGAATAATATTATGAAGGTCTGCCTGTTTCTGGCTTCCATTACGAATTCATGTATGGATGGGGTATAAGTTTTTTAAAAGCATGTATTAACCAGCGCGCTCCCAATGACGACCATCATTTCACTCGCACATGCATGAACTTAAATGTAGATAAGCCATGTAGTTATTATATTATGTGGCGAGGGTAAAGCAGCAGTGGTCCATCCATCCATGTAGGATTTTAGATGCATCCGTACTTGTGAACACTTACACCGACCAAATAATGCAATGCATTTAACCCAAGACAAACAAGGCTTTTTTCTGTTGGGCACAACGAATTCAAAGAAGAAGAGACCCTTTTTCAAACATGAAATTGTATTCTTTATATGGACTTGGGCTCATTTTCCAGCTGTCCTTCATCATCTCTTTCTCATTTCATTTCAACCATTCTCTCATTCGCCTCTTTCAACTCAACTTTGGTGGACCTCAGTCAGAGGAGTCTGCGTCCAGTCCCAATCAGGCAGTTTTCTAACCTTTTCCTCGCCTCTCCCAAACCAAGCCTGGCAAAGAGAGTAAAGCTTTATTTGTTCAACACGTAATTTCTACTATTCTGACTGCAGTCTGTCAAACTAACATTTTCATACAGTTTGTTAGCCAGTCGACAGACATTTAATGGTGATCAATTGAAGAACCAGGAAATTCACGTTTCTGCTTCCTTGTGTAGCCGTGAGCACGCATGGATATTCCAACACAATTTTGCCAAGTGTTCTCTTAGAAAAACGCAGAAATTGGCGTTCTAACCGAAGCATAAACAGTTGGTCGCTACCAGACTGCCGGTTGACTTTGAACTGTGCGTGTATGTACCATCTAACTTTGAATTAGGTGAAAGAAGGAAACCTGATTTAACTCTACCTACAAAAATTTGTTTTTGCAGCCATATCGTGAACCGTATCGGTAGAGAGGAAATAAATATTAACAAATGGCAATGTGAACGGTAATTTGATGTTCGAGAAAATATTTTGACTGCACGGAAGATTCCGGTAACATTCTGAACCAGTTTGAATCAATTGAAGAATCCCGAGCCAACTTTGTGCTCATTAATCAAAGGAAGGCTTTCTGAGAAATCGTTTTCTCTTACACTTCATCTTATTTCTTGGAGATAATTTATAGACGTGATACAGCTTTATTTGTCACAGCTCTTATTAATTAAATTAAATAGAAGCTCGAGAAGCTATTTATTTCACTAGTTGAAAACCATTACAACGCTATAGTTCAGTGCAGTATCTATTCTATGACATCACCGCAGTTTCACACGACATACCTCTTTAATGATAATTGTTAGTGGAAGGAGTGAAACCGGCAGCAGTCCAAGAAAAAAGTTGAGAAAGTTTTGAATGAAAAGTGACACATTGGCTCTTGCTTTGCGTAGACACGAACTGAAAAGTGCGTGTGCACTTTCCTCCTTCCTACTTTTCCTTGTTTGCTGATGGCACGTAGGAAACACCCAAATCTCGTGCTTGTGCCAGTGCACTTTCCTTCTTCGGAGTGATTCCATAACCGTATCATTATTTGATAATGGCTTACACTTTATAACGTTCGTTGTGCATTGTGAACTTGTAATACGGGGAAAGAACGGATGAACACAGAAAACCTTTATCGTGCTCTTGCATTTTATTATACGCAGTGCATGCTTCAGCGAATGGACAAACTTCAACAAGGATATCAATATTATATAATGCGACAGGCACAATGCAGGCAGGGGTTGTAGAACTCGTGGAAGAGTGAAAAAGAATCTATAATGTGCTGTACACACAATACTTGTTTCATTCAATGACCCTTTTTGTGAAATTATAAAGAGACAGATGCGAGTAGTGGAAGGGGATTGATTTTGACCAAACTTAGCTCGAAGAAACGAGCATAATAATAAATGCGCATTTCATCGAAAGCTGTTAAGCTGGAAGGTGAAGGTGATGGTGATACAGATGTGCACTTTACGTTAAAATAAAATAAGGCAGATCACGCGAATTATGTAAACATTGTATCGAGAACGTGAGAGAACGTGTTATGTGCAACCTTATTATCTACCATCTCCGATTGACATCAAAGCTGCATAACGCTTACGGCCGTGGCGTTGCACCAGTAGCGAAAGCTCATTCATTGTAATAAGTAATAACGACAAACTCTTTCCTCAAGTCATCTTCCAGTTTCTGGTGTTTCCTAAACTCTTTCCACCCGATTCCGATCATTATTACACCAGATCAAAGACTTCAACTTGTTTTTACAGTCTCGAACTAAAAGCTTTTGCATAAACAGAAACAGAAACGAGAGGTTTTATGGAGAGTTTATGCATCTCGTTGCGTACAGCGTTTCGTGTTTTGTTTTATTTAGCTTTAGCTCACACATCTACTTAAAGTTTCTCTTACTCTGTGCGTGCATCCAACTGCACAACCATCACGAAAGAGTGGTAATAACTTTTACTTATGGACAAGTTTAACTTCAGCCAAAGAACTTTTTGCATCTTTCTCTCGTTTCTCTCATTGCATTGTTTCAAGCAACTAGACATCCCCGTCTCGTTTTCCTGTGAATAAAAAGGAGAATCCTCGATATTGCATAATTGCATTTCACGAGAACATTGTCGGTGGGAGTTGATATTGGAGTGTGGGGTGGCGTCCTTTTTTCCTTTGTTGTTGCGAATCTCAACAACCGGCTTTAGCTATTCATTTTATATAACTTGTTAGTACTACAAGTTCGCTGCTACTGCTAATAATACCACTTTGTTGAAGAGATATTCATGCATAAGTATAGGAGCGTGATTGTCTGAGAAGAAGAAATGAAAACAGCTGAAGCTGAACGAAACGAAGCAAGGCAGCAATAATAGTGATAATATAGTGAAACATCATAAAATGTAGCAAAGAAAAAGCACTACCGCACGCACCAAAGCACCCCATCGCAACACCATCGGTAGTCATACTTTCACATTGTATCACAATATATATATTGCACAGAGACGGAAAGATTAAAAAGACTGAAGCCAAAATGAGTTTACGTTTTGATCGAAAAGCCAGTTCTAAACTCCGTAGCAGCTTCAGTTGCCGAAGTCGCACCGAGAAGGAACGTGACGATGGGAAGGATACTCACCATGAGTATTTAAAAAGCTGGTCTTACCGTCAGTGTCAGTTTGCATGTGACTATCTCAATTTAATTGAGCCCCCGGTTCCTCCGAAAAACGTACCCTTATCGAAAGCGGAACTTGCAAAGGAGCAACCTGAGGTCGGTCCCGTTGCAAGTGGCTTTGGTACAATCAGAGCGTCAGGGGACGATTGTGGGGCCGGCGCTACTGGCCCTAATAATAAGTCTAGTGAGATATCCAGTGGAAATGATAGCAATAAAAGAGAGCGCTCACAAGATAAGGACAGTGTTCAACAAACAAGCAAAACAAGTTCAACTAAGCTTTCCGGAAACATGTCTGCCGCTGCATCTTTGGGTTCCACTGTCTCGATCCCAGCTTCCTGTGTCACCACTTCCAGTCGATCTTCTTTCAATTCTAGCATTTTGAGCACAGGAAGTAGTGACAGCAGCAGCAGTAGCAACAGTTTATACGCAGACCTTTTCGAATTGGGATATGGACCCTCGTCACTTCTTTTAAGGGTAAGTTGCGTACGTTCTTGTTTTACTTACTTTCCTACCAAGGAACAGCGTCTGTCATTCATTATTTCGACACTACAATTTCATCTTACATCAATGGTTTCCAGATGGTCGTGAGTGGATGACACTCACTTTAGTGGTGATCATTCTAAAATTGTCACTTCCCCCTACTTCATTTTTTGTACATACAAACTCATATATTCGGATATCTCTTGTATTCGGATGGATGAACGAAATTTTCTACAAAAACAAAAACTTCCTTGTTTTATATATGCCTGTGGCATCCTTTGAAATTTGACCATGGCCCATTCAAAAATCGATCTTGTATGTGGTATCCTCTCATCTCTCAACTCATTGTTCAATCAATGAAATGCATTGTCTTTCCCTGAATATAACATATTTTCTAAAGTATCTAATTGAGGAGTGAGAGAATGAAGTTTCAAAGTTAAAACAAGCCAGTCTGGTCGATTAGAGTGAAGACCACAGTTTACATTTTCCTATGAAAGATATAAAAATACAGTGAGAAAACGGAATCAGTCATATGAAGACACGATCCGTGTAATATATGGATCTCATGAGGGGACATCATACAACTTGCTAATCCTGTTCCTAGCCTGAAAAAATATCGTGGAAAAGATAATGAGAGATGGGTTTGCTCCACGACGAGTTGTAATGAGTACTCTGGGCTGATACTGAAAAAACAGAGAATATCGAATGACAGGACTCTCTAGGATGAACACATGCAGTCAGGGCAGAACGGGACTGAAATGAAATAAGTTTGTGTGTTTAGAATCAGGAACTCTAAACGACACAGCGGAATATGGACACATTTTCATCTATATTGATCTGATGCAACAGCAAGCATCATGCATTACAGGAAGAAGAGACTGAAATGAAAACCTTTCTCTCGTGTCTTTTACCAAATGGTATAAAAGCAACAACTCAGCTCGACGTTAAATGAAGGGGTTGAATAATATTTAGTATAAGTATCGTTGTTACAGAATAACTTTCGTTTCATTTGCAACAACCTAGAGTAATCATAGTAATCATTTATGTTATGTTAGGGCGCTATCTCGTACAAGCCTGATTTAGGCAAAGGTACATTACCAAACATCTCCTTCCCTTTCCCTCTTTTTATGTGTAGGCAATGTATTTTATGGTTTTTTCAGTATCTACTGAGTTTCCCGCAAGCGTTGATAATTGTCACTCAAGGAGAAATGTGCGGTCTTTCCTTGTTATGTAAGGGTGATGAACCTTTAAATCTCGGCCAGGAAAAATGCCCTTTTCGCTTTCAGTTGTTTGCTTCTTACTTGCGCTTATAAACTTGACATCAAGAAGCGACTCTCCTCCCACAAGAAGACATTAAACAGATGCATGTTACGCATTTCTTGTTTTTACATAGTCGGCTTCACACGGACCATTTAAAGTAGACCTATTGGCTATGCATTAGATAAAGTAATCATGCATGGAAATGTGTGATTATATGAAAAACTTATTATATAATATTTTCCTTGAGTACGCATATCGAATTAATAATGTCAAGTCATCTTCTTACGCAAGGAGTAACTGAGTGAAAGGATGCGAACTGAAGAACTGGATAGATTTTATTTTGATTTGAGCGACTGGATTGGAATTTCATTTCCTTTGTGACTTCAGGCGTCATGTCATATCAAAGTGAGAATACAATCACGAGTCGAGACATGCTACATGAAAAGTTTTCATTTCAGTCTTTTCTATTCAGTTTCTGGTTTTAGTCTTCGCTGTATCATTTTCTTGTCAAGTTTGTATCATAAAGTGTGAGACTTACCGAGGAACCAAAAATGTTTGGTGCTGCGGAGCATCTGAAACTTACCGTTAATGACTTTGGACTCGTCATCACAATGCAGAGTGCATAAGGCAGTAAAATTATTTACTTCCGCGAGTTATGGAAAATGAGCTGAATAAAATGGAAGAAGCGAAGAGGATATTACTTGTGCGTGGCAGTGGCAATGGCAATGGCATGGATCGTCGTTCGTCCAACGAAATGCTCATTTTTGGTCTAGCGCATTGCTTGTCACTTTAATATCTGTCGAGAGTCGAGACTATAATTAGTATTAAAAACCCTTAAACATCATAAAATACACTCTTAGACTATGAGGTAAAAAGACATAAAATATTGGAAGCGCGCTCTGAAAAAAAGATTTTAGCATTTTTCTAACTTCGCGAGTACATGTGAACAGAATTTTTATGAAGACAAAAACCTTTTTATACATGCATTAAGCAAATTAAATTCTTTTAGCACGTTTCGGAAGTGACTTCATGTTGGCTAATACGATCACTGCTGTTTGCCGACGAGACGTTTTAATGGTGTTCACGTAATTCATCGCTTCTCAGAAAATCACCAGTCACAACGGCAGTAGTTTCATCATTTTACTATTTTAATGTGTGTGGCGGCCGTTGCCTCACGTTTACTTGCTTTTCTCTGATGATACGGCTAAAGGAGTCATTTTTCACTTCTGCGATATTGAATCATTTAACTAATACCTATTCAGGACATTGAACAGTGATAATTAAGTTAGACCATGAATGTACAGCTGCCTGTTTAATCTGGAGTTTCGACCTTAAAATGGCGTAAAATGAGAAGATAACGGCTTCCTCTGCTTAATTGTAGAAGATAACGGGTAATTCCAATTATCCAATGGATTTATATAATGGATTAGGTAATTGATAAAATGCTTGTTTGTGTCAAAGAGTTTTCACCATAATACTTATTTAATCTACAAAACTCTACAGTTTAGTAATTTTCAGTAAAACAATGCAACCTGAAGTATTTAAACTATAAGGAAACGATAAAAAACACAAACAAAAATTTTATAGAAAAAATAGTTTCTTAACCCTTACAAAGTAAAATGTTTATTGAAAGACAATTCAAATAACGTCCATACCTATATCTTAAACGGCATCCCCTAGTTTCCCGCAGTGGCACTTTGTTCATGTTCATGTTCATGCCAAATACCAAAGAACGACCATTTTAAATTGTGATATAGTTTATACAAGAGCCTTAACTTTTCTCTTTCTTTCAAGACAAAAAAAACTTGTAGAATGTAGAAAATGTATACCCTGCACGGTAACTGGCATGAGGCATCATAAAAAACTTCAGCAGGTATCTTCTTGTTCGTGCAAGTGTGTAAATAGCAGGTACATTGTCAGTTAAAGGAAAGAATAAAACAGGTTAAAGAAAAGAGTTCTAGACAAAAAGCTATGGACATCAGATCCACAAAAGGTACAACAAACGCCCTATCATCAACATCTCAAGTCTCAAGCAACAGTTCTATCATCATCAATCGATTCGACAGTCAAAAAATCCTTTGTTGTTGTTTTTTGCAAGGCAGCACAAGGATAATGATGATGATCACTCTGAATAAGTTATGCACACGGGATTTTTTCTCTTCTGGTAGAAAACCACAAAATGCAAGTTGTTGTCTCTCCTTGGGAGTATGTATTAACTTAAGCGATACCTTGGAAAGAGAAAAAATATTTGAAAAAATAGAAACTTACACTGAGTTGGGATTTGTTGAGAGTACCACAGTACCAGAGATATGTCATTTAAATAATGAGCTCTTGTGTTTTATAACAAATACTACAACTGTATGGGTTTAAATGTTATCTCTTGCACTCTGCAATAAGTGTATTGGCCTTGCTGGTGAAGATGAGAGTTGTTTTGTTGGTCATGATGATGCTATTTTGTTTCATCGAAAATCCTGTACTTATCTTTTTATATTTGATATGTTACTGCATTTAATGTTTTGTTTCGCTTTGACCAGCGACAAGACAAGTTTAGCGTGCAGATGGAGCGTATAATAATCATGAATTATTATGGTTATATTTGCACTAATGTATGTACACCTATTATTTATTTATTTACCTGCATAGTGGTCAAATTCCGGCCCACCAATCCACCAGCTGCACGACCAAAGATTCCTCGTATTAAAGAATTAACTTCATGTATCAAATCTGTTTCCAGAATAATATTTTTGATTAATTCCGTGTAGAAATGTTGAAGAGGTATTATTTTTGAAGTTGAATTAGTATTCTTTGAAACCGAAAACGGTCCCAAAATAAATTACTGAAAATTGCTTCATCCTAAAATTATATATTAGCATGAATGAAAGGAAAAGTGATGCGGGTACAAAGTATGACTTATTTTTGTGGGTGGCTGACAGTTAAAGAATTAAATTTCAGGGTACGATTTGATGAAAGGGTAATTCATTTAACATT
>VYYJ01002470.1:0-21404 GCA_021029165.1 Cyphoderus albinus | reverse complement strand
TTAAATATTCATGTTAGCCAAATGACGCCTACGATAGGCATAACATAACAATTAAAGATTTTTACTGACATCGCCTTTTAATAACAGGGATAACATAGCGCCATGTCAATTCATGCGTTTTCTTTTCCATTTTATTTACCTATGCATTTTTAAATAGTCTCTAGTTAAATTCCTAAACCCTCCCGATGTTTCACTTCTCTTAGTTTAAAACAGTGTTTACTGAGTCTTTCCTTAATGAATTAACAAACTGGCACCAGACTTCTGACAATTGCTGTTTTATGACTGACTGATTGATTGTTGAACCTACCAAGTTATTCATTTTGTTAAAAAAAGTCAGGCTCCTTAATTTAATTAATATGCAAATCTCCGTGTGTGTTCCATCATCAGCTTTCCCATTACAGTTGCAAATGGCAAAGGCACGCTGAGTAAAGTTTTTAGCTCTTTTTTATTACTTACTCAGTCCATTCCTCACTGCCCGCAACAATCGACTTTTTACTTTCAAATAATTAAGTAGATATTCAGAGTCGGAGAAAATCTACATACATAAATACCTACATACACTTTGCTCTTAAAAATCCATCCCTTCCGAAATAAAGTAAAAAGAGCATTTGGCAGCTTGTTAATTCACTGAGACCCTAATAAAAGTAATTAGATGACAAAACCACCGGCACGATAATACGGCCTGTTTCACCTGAACAAAACTGCTCAAAAGCATCTGTCTTTCCACATTAGGGTTCATTTCAAATCCACTGATGAGCACGACGAAAAAAGAGTGATGTGAAGTTCGCATTGGAAATGGCAGCCGTTCTCATCTTCTCTTCAATGCGGTGGTGGTGGCTGTGCTGTGGTGATTCACGTCATTTCCATCTTTTTCCTTTTCAATGGATGTCGAACAGAGCGGAAAAGCAAATAAATGATGATTACCCGACAAGGTGCGTACAGGTATGCCGGACATCAGGTCCGTAATAAAAAGACAGTAACAATAATGGCATAATGACAAAGATAATCACGTGCATATTGGCGTTTGGCAGCGAGCGAGGGGAAACGTAGCATAAATAATAAGGCTTTTCAGCCTCACTCCCTCTCAAGGGCTTAATTCCCTCGCTCGCATTCTCCTCTAATTGTAATGTAATACTAATAATGACAAAAATACACAAACTTTATGCTGCTGGAATTTTCAAAGTCAAAAAGTGACTCTTGCTTTACTCTTCATTTTATGGCTTGTTACAGCGTGACATTCCGCCTGTCGACGCAACGCGATCTGGTAGGTAGGTAAAGGTAAAGCCGGTAGAATTTTGCAGTGTGGATTTTTATTTCATTTTCGAGCTGAAGTGAGCTGCATTTGATGTGACAGGGAAATAAGGAACGATGATGACTTTTTCTGACAAATGATATCAAGTGATATGGAACGGATGACGAGGCTGATAAAAAAGGGTTATTGTCCATGCATTGGATAAACAAGCTGAGTGAGAAAGGAAAGCAAAAGTTGTTTGCACTTGTACGTACCCAGTTACACAACAGACCTGCATCGCCTCTATTTTATCTAAATGTAGCTCTTATAGTTACACAGCTGAATAGTTTCAGTTATCTGGAAGTATGATAAAAATGATAAACGGGGAGTGCCCGCTGGAGAGTCAAAATTTCTATGTGGATGTTGTGGAGTGTGAAGGTACGTGGATTCTTCTGCAAGCATATTTTATTTTATTTATTCCAAAGTCCGTTCTTAGATAAAAACATGTGCATTTTTAAGTGTGCCAGGTGGTCGCCTATTTAACGAAACTCAGTCGTAAAACGGGAAAAGGGGCAGGTAATCCCAATACTTGCGTAGTAAAAGTCAACAGGTCAGAGAGAAAACAAGAATGAAAATGGAGGTTTCGTTAAGTCCAGTCCCTTTTGCATATGTTGCATAATACCGAAATCCTGTCTGATTACCGATGATGAGGAAGCAGGAAAGAGGGAACGTTTCCCCAAAAAATAATTCTTATCTGATGGTATGCATTTACCCTCACCTCGCTCCCGTTAAGCGTGCACCTTCCTCGGTGTCCGTACTTTTTTCTAACTCTCTTTTAAATCGTTACCCGTTATGTATAGGAAACATGTTTACTATAAGTAGAAAATATTGGCAAAAGGAAGCCCTTCACAAAAGTCAGTTGTCATACCCTTAGAAAAGTCGTAAACCGTCACGTAACTACTCGGTGGGATACCCGAGGGAAGGCCTGACCTATGCATAAATAAAATTCACGAGTTCACTTTTTCTACACCTTTTAATCGTTTACCTTTAAGACAAGGCGTAAATTAAAAAACTGAGGAAGGAAAGGTAAAGCAATAAACTAAACCAAACATGATGTTAAAGCTCGCCTCAAGATTATCAACGGTTGGTTTTGCTCAGCTTTTTAAAATTCAAAATACGATTCTTTTTTCGTTATTAACGGATGGCTCAGGCTCATGATTCTCGAGACCGGCCGGTTTTTCATCTCGACTCGAACTCCTCCGAATAATGTCGACTGTTTGTTGCTTTTCTTCGCATGTTTGTTCGTTATGTGAATACGACTAAAGATAAACGGTTGAAAAGGTGCTGGGCACTTGGCACACGATTAAAGGAAAAGGTAAAAGCTGGGTGCCGTTTCCGTGTAAGGGTGCCTGTTGCATGCGCTTCCGGATCCGGAAATGCAAACTTTAAATGTCTGGCGTTGTTACAACCTTATCTCTTGAGGGATCAGATTTTTCTGGAAGTTGTACGTTAACGTTACATACATACATCAACAAGTGAGAAAACCGTTATTCTAAATACAAAATGGTTTGTCCAGTTGTCAGAACAGAGTAACGAAATCTGAATGTCTGTTATGTAAAGTCATGAAACACGAATTTCGGTGTTATTTATCCATTAATTATTACCTTCGCTTCCTTCTAGCAATTGTAGAGCGGCACTCTAAAAACTAAATTGGAAAAGAACGGAAATTATTTCGGTGTTGAAATGCATTACCACCTCAGAAGGAAACAGCTTAATTTCGTAAAGCACGTGATTTTCTCTTTACTAGTAGAAGATTGTCCGTAACTTAATTTTCTCTTTGTACCCATCATTACATCATTACATATTTTCTGGGGAATCGTCACCCAAGTTTGTATTGTATGCAGCAATTTTGGAAGGCAGCCGTCCACTATTTGAGTAAGTACAGGGTAGAGAACTGTGATTAAGTTAACAGACACTAACTACAAGACAAGAGGAAAGCAGATGATGTAAAGTCAGTAGATTTATTCAGTCATGTATTAGTTTTGAAATGCATTACCACCTCAGAAGGAAACAGCTTAATTTCGTAAAGCACGTGATTTTCTCTTTACTAGTAGAAGATTGTCCGTAACTTAATTTTCTCTTGTAAATGCCCATCATTACATCATTACACATTTTCTGGGGAATCGTCACCCAAGTTTGTATTGTATGCAGTAATTTTGGAAGGCAGCCGTTTACTATTTGAGTAAGTACAGGGTAGAGAACTGTGATTAAGTTAACAGACACTAACTACAAGACAAGAGGAAAGCAGATGATGTAAAGTCAGTAGATTTATTCAGTCATGTATTAGTAACTCGAGAAAAGTGTTGCTGGTGCATACAAGGTTGTGCAGGAGTGTGGCAACAGTATTAATTTACTACTTGCGTCTCGTCTTTATTTCATGATTTTCATGTCATGTATTAAAATATAAGCTGGCGATTTGCAATGTTAAGTTGTTGTCGGTACCGGTACCTACATATGCAGACAGAGATGATGTGGTGGAACTGTGACACGTAATCGCTTTTCTGCGTTTCGCTTTTTGTATGAAACTCTAGCAGCAAGATCGGCGCATCGCAGAGAATCGAGGGAAAATGAAGGAAAAGAAAGAAAAAAGAAAGCTTTTTAAAGCGCCATACAAAAATCTCTTTAAATGGTCAAATTGTACTCCAGTCAAGGGCGAAAGTAGGCATTCTAGAGGTCTTTAGCTTCGTTCGCGAATCCACCACTTTTGTACATCCTTGTTATTGTGTGACTCTGAATCTGGCTGACTCTCAGTATGGAGGCTGCATCGAAATATTGGGATTACATTGATAAATGCGGAATGTGGTCGAGAGAGAATCCACCTGAAACTCCATCACAGCTTTTTCTTCATTCCGTCTAGTTTTCGCCTTTTAAAAAGCCGGCTCATCATAATCATAACCAACCACATCGTGTAGTAAAATACATCACTAGCTCCTAATGCATTGTAACATTGTATTGTATAGTGGAGTCATTGTATGATTTTTTGCAGACTGTATGATTTTTTTACCTGCGTACACAATAAATGCAATCACAACAAATTCGCGAATGACGACAGTGACGGTGGAAAGAAAATCATTGTTCGATAAACGCGAGGTGTACATTGGGATTGTATAGCATTAGAATATAAGTGAAAAGAAATGTCTTTTTATTGCCTTTGCCGATGTCTGTATCTTCTAACATTTTCCACTGATTGTACGAAATTTTTGCAAGAATTTTCCCATTTTGCCTAAATAATCTCCAAAATCTAATGCTTTGCCTCGGCTTTTTCTCCATATTAAAGAGATATGGTTATGGGCTGGTGGGGCTTCGTCTTGGTTTTTATTTACTTTTTTTGCGAAATAATACCAACATTGCTTTGAAAAGTTGAGCGCATTATTCCATGCACATAGGTGGCTCGTTTTAGGTAGGTACAACAACTCCAGAATAATCTACATGAAATGAACAAAGCTCGCCAAGTGAGACCGATAAGCGAAATTTTTGTTTCTACAAAGACGAATGTAGTTTTGAATACAATAGTGCAAACATGTGTAACCAGGTGAGAGAGAGAAATGGCATGGTATCATATCATGGTAAAAGGATATGATGTAGGAGCTCCAATAAAGTTAGGAGCCGCCATAGTCTTCACCCACTCATTCAATGTCAGCCTTGCTTGTCCTTCTCGGCGAAATGCGCGAAACAAAGCGAAACCACTCAGAGAGAACATGGTGCAGTTTTTTAAAAGTGAACTTTTTGCAAACATCTTGTTTCATAACACGACGTCTAGCAAGAATGGAAAGTCTCAGATTAGCATTTTGTGCTACCAAGAATACGTAAAATTTAAAAGGCTGCTGCTCTTTGTTGATGGGCATGTGCATTGGCTCCACTAGCTCAGTGATACGATTGCAGTGGTGCTGCTCAGCCTGTATTTTTACATTAAAAACGAGTGTGGGGCTTTAAAAATAATTGAAAAAAAAAATTCTTTTATGCATTGTAGCTCCAAGCAAAAATGGCACTGTTCGACATTGCAATCTTAGTAGCAGTATGATACTGACTCGGGTGGCTTTTTTAGTAGTAACTGTCTTAAAAGAATTCCTCATGAGAACTGCGATGGAGGAGTGCTCTCAGCGTAAAATTCTCTTTTTAGTCGCTAGTTAGTTAGTCTATTCACATGGATAGTTTGTTGGGCTTGTTAGTAGTAGCGTGGTACGAATTCACTGCACTCTCACTTTATATTATAAAAAGGTTGATGCTGGTGATATGATCATCCTAATGATAATACAAATGCTGTGGCATGCATCATCCTCAGGTTAAGTTGTAAAAGTGTATTTGGAGTAAGAATGGATGGAGTGAGAGCAGTTGCCAAGTTAGTAGTAGGCAGAGAGTATTGGGTAGTTTAATAATAATCTTGCATATATAGCATTATCATATTATTAGAAGGAATAATAAGCAAACAAGAGTGCACATGAGACGGCGAAAAACCTACAAAAAAGGTGTATGGTACATAGGAGAGAGACAGCGAGAGGAATGCAAGGAGAAGAGATTTAAAAGGCTCTGCCTCTCCTAAACGTAGTCTGGTTTGTTGTTTTTGTTGTAGATATTTTTTTTACTCCTTTTTCGTTCGCCTGTTGTTCCCAGCCTAGGTTTTCGATAAAATTGTCATTTGCCATTTAAACTTGCAAGAGAGTTGCAAGAAAAAAGTGGAGCTGCTCAGAGGGAAGAAGTTGTCTCTTCTCTTTGTTTGTTTAAAAAGCTGCTAGCTGGAAGCCGGCTTTTTATCATCATCATCATCGCATCACAACCAACCACCACCATTTCATATCCTTGTCGACTGATCACTGCACCAAAAGACTTTTATTATTTATTTGCTTTTCAAAGGACTGTCTACTACTTTTCTTCACAAGTTACCTCCAAAGTTCCTTCCCCAAACTGCCGCTGTAGACTGCAAGGAGAAAGGTTGCCAAGAAAGCCTTGAACAAGAGGGTAAAGCCTTTTCCACCCTGAAACTACCACCAGTGATATTAAGTATCTGTTCCCAGAACAAAAGTCAAGAGTAAAGAAAAACTGAGAGAGAAGAGAGTCTGATTTTTAGAGAAATTCCTGACGCTTTCTTTATCAACGTTTCTTCAAAATCTTCGAAAGGTAAGCATTTGTATTTACTTTTCTTTATTTTCCTTTACATTCGCACACATTATTCAAGATAATGAATGAAATGGATTCTGACGGGGTTGACGTGAAAAAAAGAAGTTATCAATTAAAAAGGTTCAACTTCGACTCCCCTTTCTTTTCAGCTTTTTACTAATTAGGCAAGTTTTGTGACTGACTTACATCTGCATGCTGTTAAGATATTTAACTCCAGTTTATCAAAACAAAACGCCCAAAGGCTTGGTTCAACTTCTTTTATCTTTATCGAGTCACTTGAACACGACTGATTGAACTTTATACTACGCTAACATAATTTTATCACCAACCTGTTGATCACTTCCTGTAACACAGTCACATTTCAATTTCATACGTTGCAATAAATATTAGAATAATGAGGGCAGGTCATTCTTTATCCACATTCAAGTATAAGTGGAGCATGGATAATGGCTGGAGAAATATTTTTATCTGCGGGATTGTATTGATTTAGTTGACCCCATCCTTTTAAAAAATGATTTTCGTCTTGGCTTAATTCTTTCTCACATCAAGTGACAATTTTCCATTTCTGAAGCAGGCAGTTTTTCAATCGTCCGTGATAATTCAAAAATGTTATGAATTGGAAGTTTTATCTTATATGATGATGACGTGGATTTGTTATTTAAGTTTCATATTGCTCCGATATGCCATTTTGTACAGTCTTCAATTTTCCATTTTATTTCTCAGTTAGGAGTGGCCAGAGCCTTCGCATGAAATTTATTTGTAGATTCTGGAAGACAGGTAGCGTGTTACTGACACTTTTCAAAATCTTTTTTTCTAAAAAAAAACTTGACAATTTTAATGTGTCGCGACAGAATGTGTATCATTATATTATCCTTACCCAGTCTAATCGCGCTTATTTGGCCACCAAGTGCGATAATAATAATAATATTGAAATTCAAAGTCAAGAAAAGGGCAAGATGCAAAACCACTCTCGTTCTCGAAAAAGTGCATAGTAAAAGTAAAATGGAGTGAACGAGTGAAGGTGAGTCTGCAAATAGTACCGTGTCAGTCTTACTTACAAGAAAGCGAACATGCCGAATTTGAAACTAGTACGATATTGTTGTATTATGTAGGTTTGCCTGCAACTAAGGCGAAATGTAAGAATCGCTTATTAACAAGTGAGTGAACAAGTCTACACATCGCTGCGTCCACAATTCATTTTCACTATGTTACTTACCCCAAAATCATGCTACCTGGCACGCTACGAAAGGAAATCTCGTTTTCTGTAACATTCAGAAACAGTCAATCAGCATGAAAGGAAGAGACGCATTAGGCAATGTGTTCTAGGGATAATTTCGAAAAGTGCATAAAACGCTTTGTTACGGGGCGCTGATCAAAATTGCACTGGAATATTTTAAATATCAAGCTCAGCTACCACACATTCACATTACATCTTCACGATTCATACGAGCAAATCGCAGACAATGTAGGTAGGCAAAGATGTTGGTCGTCGAAAGACATCGTCTGTCTGTGAAGCTGTGGTTGTTCTGGTACAAGGTACAACATTCGATGTCATCTGCATTTCTACACGGATGGATGGTCGAATGAAATCTCAGCCAGCAACAGAGTGAACACTTTTGAAAGATTCATGTTGACTCAGAGTGAGTATTTTATTATCATCATCACCCTTCACCATCGCCATTCACCGAGTGAGCGACTCGACCGCTACTGGCACAAAAGGAGTTCACAGTCAAGGCAGTGAGCTCAGTTGTGAATGTGAATGCGAATGTGAATGTTGCGGCTGTTTGATTGCCACTGCATCAGGACCTGGCATGATGCAAAGAGTTGCATGGGCAAAGCCAAGGCAAGAGCTTAAAAAACGTTTCTTTAATATTCCATTCCAATCCTCCCTGGCGTCAGCGAATATGAGCTTTGAGTAGTAAGTGGATATCGCTGTGGTCGTAAAACGTATCAGTTTATTTTAACCTTGCTTGCCTTGTAATCGTCAACTATGTAGCTACGCTCGCTCCAGTTGCACAAACTTCATCGTCATCGTCATCTTGCATTTGCATGCATGACGTGAAGAAATGAATGAAGAATGTTAAATAACAAAGGCATTTTATTCTGTTCGCTTGCTTCATAAGCAGAGATTATGTTACCTATGCGAGCGCTTTAATCAGTTTTATCTTTCTCACTCACTTGCCCATTCTCACGATAAATGTTTCACGTCTGAAATACATTTTTTTCCTATTATTAGCTGCATTGCATTACTATTATCTTGTTGAATAAAGCTGATGATATCTTAGGTACGGATTATTTTTTTGGGTGAAAAGTTGTCGAAAATGGCGTAATTCCTCCTAATGAAGATGGGTGGACGTGCACAAGGAACATAGGTGATTTACTTACTCATCTTTATTTTTCTTTACTTTTGCACAGAAATTCAAATTTGGGTAATAACAGATTTAGAATTGTTGCCTCCCACACACACAGCTTTCTTGGGTTTTTGAGCACGTTAATAGGGAGAGTAAACGGAGGTTTACTTATGAGGCAGGGATTTCAGGATTTTTGAACTCACTCAGCTAATGTTTTGAAAATGTTTGAGCAACCGTGATATGAGTCCTACGTTTCTGCACTTAAATTATAATTACGCACACGGTTGCCCGTACTAAAGCAGAACCTTCGCTGTTGTTCACTATTTTGTCGGTGTTTAGCACAAGTAATGTTATGCACGGCATGGACGAACAATAATTACATGAGTTCACTGAAAAAAATGTTACACTGAAGTTGTTTCTAGAAGAAAAAGTGCGTTGTAAAAGACAATAAAAATGGACGAGTGACAATGGTGGAATTGTTGGGTATAAAATAAAATTCATGATTACAGGAGAACACGTGCATGCGACCATGCACATACCTGACTACCTCCCACCTTAACCATACCTACTTATTTGTAAATACCCGTGAATGACAATTTTTAGTTTTCAAAAGTAAAGGGGAGAGCTGAAAAAGATGACAAAAAAAGTATGATGTAGATAGATACATAGTTGAATTTTCTTGGAGCTTTAAACTTTTTTTTTGCGGATTATGTATCACATTACAGTAGTAGAGAGTTATGGTCACGTTCGCAAAATAGTCTCATCATGGTCATCAACGTGTGGAAAAATGTTTGATTTTATGGACTTTTCCTTTGTTTTTATGGCTCTAATTATTTTCCAGATCTCGGCTTCATATTTTTATGATACGTTCATGCAGCTTTGTTGCGAATCTTGGAAAATGGCAAACTTACTCAAATTTAGTCTTACTCTTCCCGTACGATAATAAAATGGGATTTTTGCATGTTGGGTAATTACAGCAGGTGAATTTAACAATGGGAAATTACTGACAAGGGATGATGTCGTGAATTTTCAGTCCAGATGGAAATAAATTTTGAGTTTTTTTTTAGTTGTTCTTTGTCAGTATCCAGGAGGAAATAATTTTTTTCTTAATGATACCAACTCAGAGCTCCTGTTGGCTTTTTAGGTATTTTATCTTATTGAAGGGAAGAGCATTTAGATTAAGTGAAGAATGGGCGCTTTGGGGTAAAAATGTTTTATGGGATGATGGAAAAGAAAATGATTTAAAAAATCGACACACTTGAGGAATCTGAACTCGTGGAGAATAAAAAGGACAGTTGATGAAAGGCGATCTCTAGAATTCGCTCGGCACTTAGTATATCATTGGTATTTAATTTGTTGAATCTACTCTACCATTCAGTTTATAAATCAACCTGACTTTACAAGTTATTTCAAACTGAGAAAAAAGGAAAAAAATGCTTTACTACAAAAGACGTTTAATGGTCTGGTAGTAATGTAATGTAATGAAAAGCTGCATAGAGCTGTACTACTGTAGGAAAGGGTGAACGACGAGGAGAATTTCACGCCAGGCCAGGAAGTGTACGTAGAGCGTAGTAAGAGCTAATTTTATGAATTACGCTTTTCTTCTGCTTCAGAATGCAAAAGGGAATGAAATGCTATGCGAGATGATTGCCTTATGATTTTTTGTAGTGATAAGTAATTTGAAAAGCTTGTCAATCTTATGCACACTGCACCATTCAGCAAACCCTGTAGCATCCATTATGTGTACGTTTCCAAGTAATTCAGTCAGCACGGAGAAAATATTTGGACTGTGGGTGAACTCGTGCCAGTCGGATGATAAGAAAATGCTGATCGCTGATCATCTGAATTTATTGATGTTTCTTGTGTAATGCTTTTTGAGGTGATTCGCTGCATTTTCACTCGGCGTCCTGCATCTAATGGAAAACGGATGTTCAATTAAAAATGCAAAACTTACATCTGCTGTAGCCTTTTAAAAATCTCCATTCCGTGCTTGCCACTGAGAAGATTCATATGGATCCAGTTTTGGTGAAGCTAATGTTTCAGTCAGTCACTGTGTCGTCCCCTGTAGTGAGTCAGTGAGAGGCGTTGCAAATCGCACTGATCTTCACACCAGTTTACTTTTCTTTCAAAAATATGAATCATGCACAATTCTAGTACTTAAACATGCTGTGTATTATTTTAATCAAGGCAATAAAGATTGAGATGAATTCGCATGTAATGGGCTATTGTGATGTCGCTTGCTTGTACTATGTAGATTGGAATATATTTTATTTGCCCATGACGTGACTGTGACTTTCAGAGAATGGTGATTTATAATAGGAAAACATTCCAGTGATAAAATTTATCATTATTACAATTATTATAAAGATCCAATTAAATATTGTAAATGAGAAATTAGAAAGCGCTTTTAATCTTTATGCTGCAGCTTCTCAAATTATTCTTGAGCTCTTCACATGCAATAATGTAAAGCTAACGAGGGTTGCCCTTCGTTAGTACAAAAAATAACGACCGATGCATATTGCCGATAGAAGAAACCACGTCAAAACGTTAAATGCGATTTCCTTGATGCAGAAAGTAGAAAATTTTCTTCACGCAATGCACTCGGGGTAATTTTGAGAAGCTCACAAACAGGAAATGATATACAAATTTGTATGTGATACAGACTCAAAGAATGGTCGAAGAATTCCTTTTATCAGCGTGAGCGGCGATGAGAAAAGCATAAAGGAGATTTTATTTTCCCGGCACACACAAGTAAGTCGTCTCCCATTTTCTAAAGCACGGAGAAGATTAAATTTTATCTTAATATGACTACATCGTCATTTTGCAAAAAAAATGTTAAATTGCATTATTATGTTTGTGTGGCTTGAGTTATGGGTGCTAAGTTGTTGTGTAGCGAAGCAAGCAGGAGTTATATATGCCAGGAATGCATAATAATGGTGAGGCAGTAGTAAAAATTTTCCATTGGGAAACCTTGCTTTCCTTAAAATATTAATTGTTAAGGAAAACGTTGGCTCCGCATGGCTTCACATTTTTGAAACTGCTGAAACATTCCCCCAGTGTAGGTCTTCGTTGTTGCCGTACGTAAGATGCACGCCCCCAACATCGAGCCCATGTAAAAATGTCGGGTCAGTGAAGAGCTATGGCGGACTTGGAGGCGCCGCTTGGATGACGCAACTGAGTAAAGCGGCTTTATCTTTCATAATTGTTATTTGTTATTGTAAATTTCACAGGTACTCACTCACACACGTTATCATCCATGAGTGATGCTACATTAAGCACGCACTCCTATACTCTGTAACTATTCAGAAATTAAGGCACGTTTATCTCTAATAAACATTTTTTGCGGAAGAGCAGCTCAAAATCGCATTTATCAAACGATTTGGACAGAAAATATGAAAGTTTGCCGGATTGCATTTCAAAAATGATTGACGCATGCATTGAAATGGATTTGTGGTAAATACTTGAAAATGCACTTTGAACGAAATAAAAAATTACATTATTTTTTTCAATGACGAAATTATATTTGGAGCATATCGTCGTGTGGATTTAGATACTACTTTCGTTATTCTCAGAAGTCAAAAATTTCGAATGGTGCATAATGGAAAATAATGGTGTCTAAACGGGATTTTTGTTGCATTCATTGACTATTCCTCCACGGATTTGTGCATGCGACACTCCTAAAAAAGATTACGCATCTTTGTAACTTTGTTATGCGTTTGCTGACATTTTATTCTTAACATTTTTCCATTTGATGGAGTACATTTTTTTAATCTCCGTTTGCTTATTACTGTTGACGGTGCGTTGTTGGAGCCGGAGCCAGTCCGCAATTATTTGCATATTTTTCCCCGTCTCCAACGATTCAACGATTCAACATGTTCAACTTCAATAACTCATCACTTCTGATAAGTTACAAAGCAAAAAGGTTGCGGTTTTGCAAATTATCACTGAAGTATTAAAACAGTTCACACAAAACGCAATGTTGTGCACAGGAAGCTGCATTGTGTCTTCAAATTAGGTAAATAAGCTGAGATTTGGCAAATGAAGAAAAATGCCAACCGCTGAAACGAGATCTATCTAAATATTTGTATTTGGGAGTGAACTGAACTGAAACAAAAAACGATACTTAAATAAATATGTGAAGCGATGAAAATGCATTGAAAAAAAATTATAACAGAAAATTCGTTGAGTGATGAGCATTCGAAGATTTTTTTTTTATGTTTACACTTGGAGCGACCAATAAATGATCACTATTTTATTTTTAGTTAAGCTCCACGAGGCAGGAGAAATATCAGCTCATATTTACTTTGTCCTTCGTTCTAGTATTTATTTCCAGAAAAAAATTAAACTGGGTTTTTTTTACGTATTAATAAACTTTAGTGTGACGAAAGGCGTCGACCTGGTAGTTTCCGGCCATTTAGAAACTGAAAAATACAAGGCTAGGCGCGACATAAAGTAATTAGAAAGTGATACGTCGCCAGCATTCTGAATATTGTTTGTGTATGTAAGCCTGGTTGTAAAATATGAAGTAAAGTGGCTTAATCATGGAGAAATTTATTACAGCTTTATGTAGATGTTGTTGTGCACTTGAGTATGCAATTCTTACAGCTGGGTGCTTTGCTTAGTCCTTTAAAGATTTACTTGTTGCATTAAGTATAAACTCGTGTTTAAAAGGGTCTCCTTGTCTTTGCAGACATAATCTCAATTTCTTCGTGGGAGATCGTCGTGTGGACGGTCAACAAGCTTGATGTAGGTATTTGTACATTTTTGGGTTCAGATGCTGAGCATGTCACTTAATTGCACTTTTAATCACGCTTCACTCGTTTGTTTGTTTTGACTTACTCAATTCGACCAAGATGTGTAATGTAATTGTTCTCAATTACATACCTAAACTTGTACGAGATAATCCAGGTTAAAAGTTAACTATTACAGCGAAAGGTTTAACGGTACTTAACATTGCGGTGTGTCTGGTTAATGATTGGGTATTTATTTGACTGCAAAAATGTACAACAACACTCGAAGTACTTTCGTCATTCTCGGCAATAAAAATTCCAACATTTTATATTAAGCTTTAGAAAGGTGTTAATTGGATTCGTGTATGTTCAGCAATCTGGCCATAAAGCCGAGAAAATACCTGGCCATGTCGACGTACTCATGATGGACATTGTTTTCTGACAACGAGCATTTGCTTTGACTCGATGATGAGTGGTAAGCTTAGACAATGTTAGCCGCGTGGATTTTGTGCAAGGTAACCAGTAATTAAGGAGTAATTGGATACAGCTGTAAATCACATTCATTCAAAGGAAAGCAAACGGGAAAGAACGAAGCAGGAATGTGATGAACTTAAAAGTATATCGGAGAAACAAAGGAGAATGTTAGCACATTCTTGAAAGTCTGAAACGTGGCTGATTTTTTCAAATCGCAAATAATGATCATTTGCAATCGCTTCGTTCATATTTTAGAATCAACAAGGTTCTTGTCCTTAGTCCTTGTATTTGCGCAATAATTGTACGTACATAAAAAGAGCCCGGGCCATGAATCAGTCGTAAGTAGGAAAAGAAATGAATCAGTTCGAAATCTCTGCATCTTTTGTTTTGAAATAGTTTCGCTGATTTATTCTCTCTAGATNTCGTAAGTAGGAAAAGAAATGAATCAGTTCGAAATCTCTGCATCTTTTGTTTTGAAATAGTTTCGCTGATTTATTCTCTCTAGATGCCTATCTGCGAGTAACTTCAACTTTGTTCTGATAAACTTCATTGCATTATATTACAGAGCTCTGACTCGCCGCGGGCTGTGGCTGTGTGCATTCCCGATAATTTAAAGCCACTTTTTGCCAGCACTTTGTTTTACTTGTGAATGAGACTTTGTGCTATTTTTCAAAGGAATGTTTTCAAATATTTTAAAAGTTCATTTTTCTCTCTGCTTTATTGTGAAAGTAGCTGAAAGTAGTGGATGAAATCTTATTTATATTAAAAAATTTAATTTGGAGAAAAATGCCAATTCTTTCAAATCACCGAAATTCCATTATAATATTTACTTAGTGGATGTATGAATTTACAGAATTTTTTTCTTGAATAATAATGATTATCTACATAACTTACATAAAGAAACGTACAGAGTCAGGTTAAGTTTGTATTTATTTTTAACCTGGTCATAAAATGTGGAAAGAGAGAAAGACGAGAAGGCAATTGACTGGGAAGGTTGTATAATACAGAAATTAAGATGCTTCATCACCGCGTCACATTATCGTCATCATGATCGTGAAAATGAAGCATTTCTCATGAATACATTAAGTACGTGACGTGTTTTATGTCAAAGAAAGAAAACTGTAAATTGGTATCGTATTATTATGCAGCCGAAAGCAATAATGTAAAACTCTGTACTAACGTCGGATTCCTTTTAGGTTTAGGTTCATTCAAAAAATAAAGCTTTACTTACCTACACAGGCTTCACAATACTATCGCATTAAATTAATTTTACTTTAGACGAGCAACCGGACAACTTTTCTACAGGCTTTCTTCTACCTACCCAGTTCAAACTTTCTTAGCGGTCGAGATGCGATGTGATACGATATTGAAACGAAACAAAACTTGGTTTTTCGATGCGGTTTGAAGTTACTTTGCTTGCTGTATTATTTACATTCATAATATTTGTTCCTTGTTTATTTATTAGGAAATAATGACGACCAGTTCGGCACTGAGTAGTGAGTGACCGGTGATAAGCATATTTCAATCTTCTTCAGATCATATCATATCCATCATTTTCTAATCGACAAGATTCTGCGGAGTTGCGATTATGTAAATAACGTGTAGAACTCATAGTGTACATGCAAAGAGCACGCTAATAATCATAATGATAATAATAATAATGGCGGAAAAATGAGAGGCCCTGCTAGAGCGCATTATGAAGGCAAAGATTTGATAATCAAGAAGCTGAAAAATGCTCGTTTACGTAATAATGAAGAAGCAAGATGTAATAACATAATTTGTACTTGTGTGCTAAAAATCCTGTTTCTCTCTGATTAAGTTTTTCATTATTCGCAATTATACTCATATAATAATAACTGGCGAAAACGAATCAAAATGGAAGGTTGCGGGTATTACTACAAAGGTTTATTGTTCTGAGTGATTATTGCTTTACGAAATAACCTTTAACATCACGTCGCTCCACAGCGTGGATGTTAACAAAATTGGTGAAAACTGAAAATTCGCGTTTTCAAACAGGAATCGATGTAAAGGAAATTCCACCTCCTATGGTACATGGCTTATTTGCTAGGCCACCGTGTCTGGCTGGATACGGATGTTTTTGGTTGGATTTTTATTATGATTTGGCATGTCGCATTATTAACTCTTATTACAACAGTCAATAACAATAATAATTTTCCCCTGCTTTTCAATGTGGATGACGAGTTGGAAAAATACGAAGGGTGGATTTCTGCTCCTCTTCTCTTATGGTGTGGCAGTGGCTGGTGTTGGTGGTGGTGGTAGTAAGAGTAAGACATAATTGCGCCTTTTCCTGTAAGTCTCTCTTGTTGATCTTTGTTCTTCTGTCTCTCTGTCCGACAGTTCATTCCCACGATCTCACACGACCATTCAACGGCATTGCATCACTCTTATGTACATTGTTGGTATAAACATCCCTTTGTAGTTAGATGTGTATTGTAAAAGATGATTATGATTAGAAGAGTATTGAGATTCAGATCCCACACCGGCTCATTTTACGACATAAAATTTTGGTGCGTGTTTGTATGTTCGAGGTTATGCATCGGATTCTTAATAGAGATTCTTCATCATCCCCTTCAGCTACTTACCATCTCCACCGTGTTTTTTTATTAGTTCCTCATTGATCAATATACGTCAAACAAAATTGGATTGCATGACATTACTGCATTATTAAGGTTCCCCTGTGCATTCTTTGCTTTGAAAGTGTAAACTTTCAGTTCCAGAAGGGAAGAGAGATTAGATTGTAATCGTGAGATAGATGCGGGGAATTCATCATCTATCGATAATGTTTTCACCCAGATAGTGTTAAAAATGTGCAGTGGAGTTTTCTCTTGCCACTGTTTCATAATAAAAGAATTTTAATCATCGTTCCCTAATATTATTGGTATTTGTGTGGTTAATTCATTCAGTTATTTTCGGCGGAGGGATGAGTGACGTGATAACGACGCGTTTGGTTCTGGCATACATGGGAAAAGCACCTGAGAGCAAAATAAAATTTCCTATCTAAAATCAAAAATGCTACTTGTTTAGAGCCCTAATAAAAATATTGAGGGCTTTTTTCAAAGATAATTTAATTTTTGTTTAATAAAATTAAAAAGAAGTTTTGGGCCATGAGATTTCATTTTCACTGAAAGCTAAAAGCTATTTCTTTTAAACAATTCTTTAAAATGGGCCACAAAAGCTTAAGCTCGTAACAAGTAACTGTTTAGGTTTTGCTACGGCATATTCACACCTTCAAACTAAAGTTCCTTTTGGAAACTAATTGAAAAGTGAAATTACATGCAAGAATGTAAGAAATAAATGGAAATATTTAGGAGAACAGTTGGCTCCGTTTTGAAAGAAAATAAAAAAGTGTCTTCTTCTGTACCGTTCGCTTAATCTTTTCATCACAAAAAAATGCATTTCATTAAGGAACAATTCAGCGGCATTTTCTCAACCTCCCTGTGCACCTTGTCATTTATTATTGTTTTGTTATTAGATTGCCACATTTTCTTCACTTTGTACTCTGTCTTCCAAACAATATTATGAATAACCAAATCATTTTGCGGTGCGGTGGCTGTTTCTCTGTATGTAAAGAATTTTTCCTTCGTTTTCGTTGCTCGTCTTTTTTCTTGGTTTATTTAGCGAAAAAAAGATTTAGGTTTTGGTTGATAGTGGAAATAAATGTTGGTGGTAATAGGAACAATCTGAGACAAGATTCTTTTTCAGATTTGCCGACTCCTCTATCAAGATGTGGTTTTGGCCAAAGTGTGTGGCGGAAAGCGAATGAAGAGGTTTACATGCTGTGCTTATCATCATATATCATTCGCATTTACCTCATCTCATCATGAAGATTCCTTTCTTTTACTGATTTTATAGAAACTTTCAAAGTGACCGTGTTTTGACTTGAAATTTGATAATGACAATGCAAAGCGACTGTGACTTTGTTACAGGTAATCTCAGGGGTTTCATATGAGACTTTTCATTTGTTTGCATTCTCAAATCCTTAACAGTTAGCAATAACAATGCAGTCTAGCCTAGGCGGAAGCTGCTCCAAAATGAAACAATGTTCAGTCGGTAAAGGCATTTTTACTCGTAGAAAAAAAATGATGTGATTGTGACTGTGTGACTTTGTGTGTCGGGAAATCTTTTTATTCAGTTCCATCCAGAATCACATCACATCACAACGCAATCCTTCCTTTTGATATAATTTTTTTTCTGCAATGAACTTCTTTTGTTGGTGGTGCTGTCGCATCGTCATCATTCATCATTGATGTCGGTCTCTTCTTTTTCTTTCTTTCTCGACACTGGCTCGATCTTGATTCTCATATCATGTAGTTTATCATCACAATAAAATATCACGGTGGTACACTCGTCGACTCAAAACATTCATGATTATAATAATACATTTGAATCGTTACGTTTCTATGTGTGTGTGTAATGGAATGATTGCAATGATGACTTGTCAAAATTCTCTGCATTCTGTAAAACTCTAAACATTCTTAAATTCGGCCAAAGTGACTGCGAAAGGCGCAGATTTTGCCATTTAGAAAATCAATTTTCTTCTTGTGTACATCAATATTGAGAAAATCCGTAATTTCGCTTTGACATCGATAAATAAAATTTATTTTCACTTTGAATAAACCGACTTTTGTTAAACACTTGGAACAGAATGAAATGCTCATTTTTCATTGTCCCTCTTTTATCAAAGTGAAGAAGGGTTTGGTTTATGACTTCGGCTATGTATAAGGTAGTTTACTCGTTTTCCATAGAATATAGTAGAATAGAATTGATTACTGCTTTGGTTCTACTATTTACTTTTAGGTTTCTTTTTGACTTTGAATTTCCGATCAGTTGCTTATATAAAATAATCTTTGCCTCAGAATCACCGATTATTTACGAGTCCCTCGTCATAAGCGTCAAAGTGACAATCACCTTCAGCGGTATCGTCATCATCACCTAAAATATTTTAAGGGTTGAGCCAATAATATTTTATTGGTTTTTGAAGGCTGATTTTTGTCAAGTGAGAGAAGAATTGATAGCCAAAACGATGAAAGTTTCTTTATAAAGGAAAGGCGCATCTTTATACATATTTTTTAGGTATTCCAGTGGCTTTTGTATTGCCAATAAGACCATAAAGTGAACAAAGACGCTGAATACCTCTTTAGCTTGTAACCACCTGAATGATTCTATCCTATGCACTTCTTATCTATATAGCTTATCAAAACTCTTTTATGAGTGGGACTTATCATCGGTTGACTTGCTACCACAACAAATGCACCGTATTCCTGCTCTCAGTAATACATTTTAATCTATTTATAGATATCGCCCTGTTGCATGGGGAAAACAAGTGATAATGATATCGTCATTGTGGCACCATTATTCTCTGCTCAGACCTTCTTCACACGGATTTTCATTCATTCATTGATTTCATCATTTCATTCACTAGCTCAGTCACCCGTTGCACCACTTTTTTTCTTCTAATGTGAACCTTCCTCAGCTGTTGCAGAAGAAAGAATGTTTAAAAAAAGTCGATTTTTTCTTGTTCATGTTCTGTGGGATTGGTCCTGTTGTTTTCTAAGCTTGTTACTGCATTGCTGCAGTGATAAATACGAGAAGAAAACAAATAATTACCTTAAAGAACGCGACCGAGTAACAATCCTCTAAACCCTTTCTCCCCTGAAAAGTATTTTCAGCGGTTCGTTTCATTAAGCTTTGTTGGTGAGACAATGGACAATTTACGGGGTAAAATGGCTAGAAACAAGAAATCTAGTTTCAAAGCACAAATAAATAAAATGCCTTTCTTCGAAATTAAAAACTTTTGGGTAAAACTTAAAGACTCGAAGGTATTCATTGTTTTCCTTCATGTAAAATATGGCATTCGAAAAACAACTGACGTTGAGAAAGGTGAGATGAAAGACCTAAGCTTGCAATTAGTCAATGATCTTTGCAACACAATAGATTACAATAAACGGTAGAAAACTGCCTGAGACTACCAACGGTGAACAAAGCCGGGTTTGTATGCCGCAGTGCAGTTATTCTGGTGTTACCGGAATGCGATCTTGATTGATGGTACATTTCAAAATTCTCTTCATGTAACAATGCAACGTTAAAAGGCGATCTTTGGTGTTCGCAACTTTTCCTGTACCATGCAGAACCTTAAACCAACAATGCCTGTGACGTGAGTCTCCTCCACTTTAACTCAAGCCTAAAAACCGATAATTGCTTTCGGTCTTGTGATTATATACATGTATTTACGTCTTTTGTTTTTGTCGCTTTAAGCTTTCACTTGTTGGCTCGTAAACATAACTGGCTTTGAAGTTGAGGGGTGCAAATTATTGCCAATATTTTAAATACTCCTGTTCGCAAAAAAAAATGCGGCAGCATAACTTTTGCGATTTTCAAGTTATGATGACCAAAGAAGGTTGGCATGTCGGTGATTCATTCATTCGCATGTCCTTACTTCTTGACTGACTAGACAAGCAAGAGACACCTCAAGTTTCAAGTAGCAAAAAAAAGGTGCAAAAAGTCTTTTCAGTTTTGCATTAGAAGAAGTTGAATCTCCCCTTGGGGATGTTGCTTGATTACGACTGCGATGGTCACTCTCAACTTGAACGTGAACTTCATGCATAATCATCATTTAGCAGTATCAGAGGAAAAGATCTCACCAATCATCCATTGTAAATTGGTACATCAAAAACCGAGCCAATAAATAAATATTTTTATTATGCATTTTCAAATTCGCGATAAGATCATATGTGAAGTGAATCGCATTGGGATAACCTAGTCATGACATTGACGCGAATGCAGTGCAGAAATTTTACACATCTTCACATTTCTTATCTGTTGCCTCCCTGTCATGTTTTAATTCAATTGGTGATGATTACAATGATTATCGGTGCTTGTGCCACCGCACCGTGAATTAAAATGCATGTTGAATTTTATTTAGAAATTACTTATTATTATTATGAATCTATTAAAATTGATGCAGTGGGAATCATCGATATCGATCGAATGCAAAATTCTTTGTATAAATTGCGAAAATCTTTTCTTTCGCCAGTTGTTTCGGCAGTATGTAAATTCTGTTCTGTTATTATTAACAGTGTGAGTTGCCTCCTGTTTGGACTTTGTCTGATGGACTTTTCCCATCGAAAGGATCAAATAACGCCCAACATTTTTGCCCTCATAATTAATTCCACTAATTAAAGAGGTTTGAGACGAATATGTCAAGCATTTTTATAGCATCAACTCAACAATTATTTTTCTTCTTTATTCACTTATAATTATCAAACATATTGGTGGCGTTTGTATGCAAATGAGGAAAAAATCATAGTAATTGCAGTTCGTCGAAAGCAGTATGTAAAAATACATGCTAAATAGGATGAGAATTTTTTGAAAGTGTAAAGTATTCGGATCATCTGGCAAATTAATATGGTGTAGGTACATACT
>VYYJ01002469.1:0-21411 GCA_021029165.1 Cyphoderus albinus | reverse complement strand
AAAGGACCAGTGGCCCATTAAAAATTCCATTGAGTTCGGCGACTTTCTCCTTGAAACGCAGATAAAAGTGGATGCCCTAAAAGGAAAGAAAATTTTAATTTTTGTTTGTCCAGGAAATTATTTGATGGATTTTTTATAGAGATTTTTATAACTTGATCGATATCATCTCCAGATTCATGCAACGTTTTGCTGAACTCGTCACACATATCCGTTAATGACAGTGCCAAACATAAAACCATCGCGTACATCAGGAAGTAAATGGAAATGCTGGCGCCGGAGGTTATGCTCACAGCCCTCTCTGCAATTCGATAAGCTAATTGATACCAGCTTATTGAATTTGCGTTTCTTGTCTCTGTATTATTTGGTGACCCTGTCAACTCAGGGCACCAAATTTCATAAAACACTGACCAATCCTGTTTGAGATTAATAAATTTCGCAAAATCCCCATTCATCGAATAAATATGCTCGAGAACATGAGACGCTGTGAATAGCAAGCTGAGGATGCAAAGTGTGCCTTGAATCTGTTTAAGTTTTAATATGGTAGGTTAATTTTTAATTATTGTAAAATAATAATACATAGCGCCATTGCTGTATTTGTGTGACCAACCCATTTCTTCGCTGGAATGCTCGATTGAGTTAATTGTAGAATCCTAAGAATTTTCTTCCTGTCAAACCAGAAGAGTCTCAAGTTGCCAAGTAGTAGTGCATAGCCTGCCAAGTTGCTAGCGAATTGAAATATTTGACTGACAATCGAAGAATTGTACCCGAGTACTTTTTGAGCGACAACTAAATTTATAATGAGAAGGTATATGTGAATAAGGGCACAGAGGAAACGGGCGAAGATGTGACGTGGGACAACTTCATAGCTTTCAGATTTGGCATTCCATTGAATCGAAAACGGAACTAGGAAAATGTAGCTGTAAAAGTTGAAAACTGTTGCAAAGTAGCTGCTCCGTTTGGTTTCCATTTTTATTCTGGAATTCGGCACGATGACTGTTTGGTGATTGTGCGTCAAATGACGGTAAAATTTGGAATCCTTTGCATGTTTCCAAATGGATTCTGTAATAATGTGTACTGATGTACAGTAAAGTAATTTACTAATTGGACATTTTAATTGAATCGATTGAATAAAACAGTATATGTACATAAATATGTAATATCAAAATATAACAAATAACATTGGTTCAATTAATTATTTGTTTACATTACTGGCGTATTCATTTTTATCCCAATAACAAATATCGTAATTATTTTAATGACCACATATAATTTAATATAACATAACTTATTAAGTCTTAAGTGACATTCTTTCAATGCTTCATGTATATATGCAGTGTGTACAAAATTAAGAGTAAAAGTCACATACATATGTATGTATGTAAAAGTAAAATCATGTTTCAGTGTTGGAGGTGGGTAGGCATGTATATAATAAAGGTATTAGATATTTTGAAAGCAATGAGAAAAAACGGTAACAATTGTCAATTTTTTTTTGTAATTGTATTTTTAAGATAAGCCGTTCGACGCAAACGGATTATTACAGAGTTTAACAGATTTATGTTAAAAATGCAGCGTTTATAAAGGCCTAGCTTGCGAGCTTATGCAAGGGCTTAAAATGTAACTCTATATACATTACACAAAATATGTACGTATAAGTAAAATCGGCTCTCTCAACACACACGAAAATGCTATTTACACACTTCACCAATGAGGTGGTATTTGTTTTTTATTCTAATATTCGTTCCGGCCTGAGTAGTTCTATGTACAATTTGTGGATCAAATTTCCACTTAATTACAATTACATTATTTTATAACATGGCATGGAGGTTGACGTTGACACGAAGATTTAAAAGGCTGCTTATTATCGCTCTTTTAACGATCTGCATTTTAATCCCACTAAAAAATCTGAATGGGAAATATCCTTCGAAGATCCTGGCACTACCGATAAAATTATACGAGGCAGTTGCAAATCCAATAATTGATTGGATTTTCACCACCCATCATCTAGCTGTAATTAATTTAGATAATTATTTTGGATTATTTTGTTTTTTAACAATTTAAAATTGAATTAAAAATTTTGACCAGTTGAGTTTAATTAAACGTTAATGGCTTTTTCATTTTATACAGGTGCTTGTTCCATTTCGGGTCAGGTACTAGGCGTTGGAAAAATTCATTCCTTAAATTCATCGCTTTCTATTGCAGAAAGGAATATCGCATGAAATTTTTGTTGTAAATCAAGTACGTACATATTTATAAAAATTTATTTCCAAAGCATCAAATTATTATTAGATTGCATCTATTATTATTTTAACTACATTTTATTACATATGTAAATTAGGTTGACAGTTACAGATTTAACCGAGCTGGTCTAGTGAACGCCGGATTTCTTTATGCATCAAACTCTACGGATAGGCTAAATGAGAATGAAAAATTCGTCGACTTTGACTACATAGCCATGCACGATGTTGACCTCCTGCCTTTAAACGATGACCTGCCATACTTGTACCCGGGACGTGGGAGTGTCACGCGTGTTGCAGCTCCGGGTACAGCTTCCCCGGTTTCATTGGGGGTACTTTAGTCAGTTTTCTTGCTATACCATAAATAGATAATAAAACTGTACATCGACAATAAAGCAAACTACAAAAGAACTAAAATATTTCTTTCACGTCGCATTTTTTGCTTTTATTGAGTTCTTAATACAACTTGAAACTGAAAAGCGTTTGTAGAATAATAATATTAATTGTCTATGAAGAGTTTAATTACATTCTACCTTTTTTAAGCTTTTCTTATCACTACACAAAAATTCAAAAAACGCAACAAAGACAAATTCTTATACTGACTACTGACGCAAAATATTCTATTCATTTTTCTTTTATAACATATTGAGACTTTTCACCTATTTTCATTGTTTTCGAGCTATACCTACAAACTGAATTGTGTAGTGTGCACCTATGAAAATAGTAGAAAAGCCTGTCAGTTTTAAAAAGAGTTAAATAATAATTTGATCGTTATCAATTTACCCCAGATATGGTTTTCAGCAGTTATTTATATATTGTAAACTTTTATATCATATCGGAACAAACTGCTCAAACGTGCAAATAAAATTATTGGTTAAAATCATTCAAGCAAAATTGTGTTTTGTTGGATAACGGATTTCAGTTCGTACTGCTTCAGATCAGACGAGTTTAGAAACTTAGCCAAGGCATTAGACTGGAAACATCTCAATTTTCCATTGACGCAAGTCGCAATAAACAATTTTACGGCATTGCTTCCTGAACATAATGCGTAATATAATTTTACCTTAACGGAAAAAAAATCTGGAGAGAAAATTATTTATTTATCAACAAATTGAATTTCGCAATCATTCCGCTCGTGTGCACAAATTGTATTTTACACTATTTCAATTTCAATACTTTTCTACCTATGCCCTGAAAAAACGCCAAAAATATTGCGTAGCGCTTATACGGCGTTGGAACTATACAATCACAAAATTCACAAAGAAATTTGGTTTCATTCACTTTAGGATTTCATTTGAGATATTTAAGTGAGCACATTTTTGCCTTTTAGCAAACCATCTTAAATAACCCAATAAAAGTTAACCACGACTCATTCAATTTCAACTGAATTTAATTTAATATCTAAATATGCTGATCTCATTAACAAAGTTACATTATTGTAACAACTTCATCCACTTATCAACTTCAAAAGCCGTTTCATTAACCGAAAATTAAACTCCCGGAAAAAAGCTCCCTTATCTCAAGTCTCAAAATTACCTTTCTGTAACTTACCAATTTTGGAATCGTAAAACAGAATGAAAATTCTTTGTAAAAGTAATTTCATGGTAGAGAAAGTTAGAAAATAAAAAGTGGATGATAATCATCATGATTCATGATCATTGATATTTTTGTTGTCCAATTGACAGAGAAAATGACGCATGAGGCAGAAAATTATTTTCGGCTAGATGGACCATGAAATTCTATTAAAGAAAAGATATTTTCGCACAATTTAATATTGTCTGCGACGGAGAAATTTCTTAGATGGAAAGTAGCTTCAGACAGCACGACAATGGCTGCTCCACTGTCATTTTCATTTTGTTTCAACCTGAGCTCCCTGCCACAGAACCAACTGAGCCAGCTACTAGCTTCCGACTTGAACATTTCCCAGATCCTCGTGATTGATTTCTTTGCAGTGAAAACGGTTTTCTCACACTTTGTCCTGCAGAACTACCCGAGACTCCGCGACTTTCACCATGAACCACCCTACTACGGCCCCTTTGTCCACATTGAGCATCTCGTCGCATCTGCACTGAACCTAACGATGATCATGAAGACCAGTGTGAAAAAAGATTGTCTGGGAAAGCTAGGCCAGCCAATGGCTCCACTGTCTACAATGATTCCATCAATTCTTGGCTCCGACATGGAGCCGATTTTCACGGAAACATTTCCAAAGTCACACTTGGTCCATGAAGTTGTGGCGAATTTCGCTTATTGTGACAAACCCAAGAGAAATTCGCAGGGCGCTTTTTCCCTGGGAGTGTTTCAGAAAACGGCGGATCTTCCCACGTGGATTTGTGTGTTCGTGTCGACCCTACTCGTCGGCAGTTTTCTACTATTCTGGACAAACTACCACGATGTGATATCAAGCAGTGTATACTTTGCAGCCCTCTCGGCACTTCTGTGTCCAGGTTTGGCTGCTCAGAGAATTTCGATGGAAAAGTCGGGACTCTTTATTTTATGGACCATTGTGTGCATGGTTTTCACCAACTACTACTCAGGCGAGTTGACCAGCGCGGTGATTAATCCAACCCCGGAATGGAGAATGACCGAGATTGGCCAAGTCATCGGGGTAAATTACTCAATCATCATGTCCAGTCCCACAATTTACTCATTGTTAAAAAGAGTGGTGATTCGAAACTTTCCCAGGAGTAGAGAGGATAACCCCCTAAAATTCGATGAGCTCAAGAAACTTCATGAAATGCAAGAGGCCGGACACGCGGCAGAAAGTAAAGAGGAATTTATAGAAATTTTAGTCCACAGGAGAGAAAATCGCCACTGTGACGACTCTTGCAGACGCGATATTTTCTGCCACAAGGGGAAGCCAGTATCTTCGAAGGAATGGGATTAAAAACAGGAAATGTTATCTAGGCAAGAAACTCTCATATCCGGTCAACATTTACACGGTGTTTGAATCTTCGCGAAAAGAGAAACTAATCGAAATGGGGAGAATCATGCAGGCTTTTATTGACTTTGGCATTTATGGGCGGTGGTACAAAGAAATGGTGGCGATCGGGTCTTCCGATCGAGTGCAAAGCAGAGCGAGGGTGAAAAGTGCAACGGAAATTGTTGAGGAGACTGAACCACCCAGAGCGTTGAGGTTAACTGGCAGATTGAAAAATGTATTTTATTTGTGGCTCATGATGATAGCGGGATGTGCTTTAGTTCTTGTGTTTGAGATTTTTCTTTCTTTCATGTCTCGTAGGCAAATTTTGTGCAAATTTTTTGAATTTCTATTCTAATCTTCACTGATGCTGGTGAGACGGTTGCATTTGTATAACAATAATTGAGTAGGTAATGATGAATCCCAGCATCTGAATAAATACAAAAAAATCTCATTTTAAGATGATTGAAAATAATATTTTGCTAAATACCATTAATTTTGAATAACTGTCATTATGAACCTACAGTGTTCAGAAAGTTTTGGGTCACAGCAAAGAACTTGGTGGAGATGGCAATACATTTGAGTGAAGCAGCTTCAATTTCGCACTTAAGGTTTGTCAATTTCACTGCAATTTCCGGTAAAACGCCGTTGCACGCCATGATGGAATGCTCAAATAGTTTATGGTCCACCCACCTCTTTACGATTCCGAATATCTTAGAAAAATAATTATTTTATCGTGAAAGGAGATGTAATTCAACAAGGTCAAAAGGTCAATCTAATGAAAAAACTTACCTTTCCATGATAATCCGCGCAAACCATCCAAATAACGATATTCAAAGCTAAATACAAGTGGACGCCCTGCTCCGCCATGGATTGCTTCATGTAGCCAAAGAAAATATCCGGAGCAATGCAGAAATAGGCGAGACAGGTGAAATAGTAGAGGACGAGAGGTACATTAAAAATCTCATTTAACTCGGCAACTTTTTCTCGGAAAACGAGGTACAACTTGATTCCCTATTATGTTCATACATACATAAGAAAAATTTTATTTTATTTTATTTAAATTCACCTTCACCTAAAAATTAAAAATTAAGAAAAAATCTAACCTTTTCAACACTCCCATTGTCCCCAGAATCAAGCAGCAACCCCTCCTCGAGCTCTTGTTCCCATGTCCTTCAAAGACAAAGCGAGGCAGAGAATCAAGGTGTAGGTGAGGAAATATATGGAAATGCTAGATCCAAAAATGACCATAATCACCCGACTGCCAACTCCATACAAAGGCTTGTACCAATTCACTTCCGTTCCGTTTGTCCTTAGGACACCGTTTGTAATCGACATGCACCATCTATCATAGCAAAGCATGGGCAAATCTTCTTGCAAATCCACCCATTTCGCGAATCCCCACTCATCAGAATTTGCTGGAGAGTATTAGTAATGGTGAAGACTGCACCGGCAATGCATAGACTCACTTGAACCTTAATAAGTTATAAATATTACAAACATATACAAAAATTGCAAAAATGAGTCTACTTAATGACGATGCCCCTTACCCATTTTCTAACCTGAGTTCCAGTCCGAGTAAACTCGACAATCCGCAAAATTTTGTTCCTGTCTAGCCAGAAAAGCTTGATGAAGAAAACCAGCAAAGAAAATGACGTCACATTTCCAACAAATTGGAACATGAGGCTGACACAGGAGGAATTCTGCGAATTCACTTTATGCGAGGTGACATAGGAGAAATCAAAAATCAAAAGGTTTAGATGCACCAGAGCCGTTAGTATGCAAGCAATAATGGAACGTGGTACAATCTCATAATTTTCAGTTTTCTCGTATAAGCGAATCGTGAAAGGAACCAGGAAAAGGAAACTGAAGAGGTTTAGTATAGTTGTGAAGTAACTGCTTTTCCTGATCATTTCCATTTTTGTAAATTTTACGTTGTTTCATAATTGGTGGCTAGATTTGAAATGACCACATGAAGTAATTTTTGGATAGTTAACTGTGATGTCTGTAATAATAATTACCTTTTAAGTGTTAATATTTATTTTTCATTGCAAATTATGTCAATAGGAATATCGGCCCACTTTGTTGAAAGCATCATTATTTATTTATTTATTATTATCATCATCATTAACGTCATAATATTAACTTAATAAAAGTGATGGATCGTTGTTTGAGGCAGCGAACATGGCCACGCCCAATTAAATCTACAAGAACTAATTAAAATTAAATTAGGCATCTCGATACAATAACACAATTGAACTGCTTTTTATTAATTAGGTCGCTGCATTTGTATCACGATGATTGAGTAGGTGACGATCATTCCTAGCATCTGAAGCAAACATTTTAATTGTTCATTCAATACAAAATATTATTGGTGTATGAAAATAATTAGAATTGAAAATAATTAACTTAATACAACTTACAGTAGTAACAAAGCCATACGTCACAGCAAAGAAATTCGTGGAAATCGCCATACACTTCAACAGCCCACATTCAACCTCGCACTTTCAGACTGGTCAATTTCATTGAAATCGTCCATGAATATCGACCTGCAGCAGAACTTTCGAATAGATGAGGCTCCAGCCACCCTTTCACCGTCTTGCTCACCTTCGCATGATATTCCGCACAGACAATCCAAGTGACCATGTTCATAATTAAATACATGTGCACGCCCATATCGGACAGGCTTTGCTCCATGTAGCCGAAGAAAATATCTGGCGCCATGCAATAATACGCTGTGCAGCACAGGTAATAGAGGACCATGTGTCCATTAAAAATTCCATTGAGTTCGGCGACTTTCTCCTTGAAACGAAGATACAAGTGGATGCCCTGAACATTAAATGAAATTTCAATTTTTTATTTATCCCCCGAAAAATATGAGTTGGATTTTACTTTTAAGAATTTTTATAACTTGATCGATATCATCTCCAGATTCATGCAGCGATTTTCTGAGTTCCTCACGCATATCCATTAAAGTCAATGCTAAACATAAAATCATGGCGTAAATGAGGAAGTAAATGGAAATGCTGGCGCCGGAGGTTATGCTCACAGCCCTCTGCGCCATTCGATAAGCTAATTGATACCAGCTTATTGAATTTGCATCGTGTGTCTCTGTATTATTTAATGACCCTCTTTAATAAACTCTGGGCACCAAATATCATAGCAGAATGTTGACAAATTCTCGCTGAAATTGACAAATTTCGCAAAACCTCCACCCAGGGCAATCTGTTGGAGACCGTGAGTCGTTGTGAATATTAGGCTGAGAATGCAAAGGATGCCTTGAACCTGTTTTAATGTTTTTTTAATTAGAGATTTTAATTTTTAATTTTTGTAAAATATTTCAGTCATTTGATTGCTTTTACCCATTTCTTTGCTGGAGTCCTCGTCTGAGTTAGTTGGATAATTCTGAGAATTTTCTCCCTGTCAAACCAGAATCGTCTCAAGTTGACAACTAGTAGTAGATAGCTTGTTAAATTGCTAGCAAATTGAAATAATTCGCTGATGCGCGAGGAATTTTTTGCGAGCAGTCTTTGGGAGATAACAAAGAGAAAATTAAAAAGAAGAAATTGGATATGAAACAGAGCACAGAGCAGACGGGCGATGATGTGACTAGGGACAATATCATAGCTTTCGGATTTTTCATTCCACTGAATTGAGAATGGAACGAGGAAAATGTAACTGTAGAAGTTGAAAACTGTTGTAAAGTAGCTGCTTTTCCTTTTCGTTTCCATTTTTCTCGATGATATGATTCTCGGTTAACGACTATTTAATGACTGAATTTCAAATAATTTTTTCCAGTAAATTGCTAATTGAAGTGCACATGAATTTAGTATGAGGTAAACCCATTTCATAAATAATTATTATTAGAAATTATTATCAATTTCATTACATTAATAATTGCTTGTTTGCATACAACATTAAACGGATCTTACACGTCTTTAATGTACTTTTTATGGATCATTCATATCGAATAGACAGGGCAATTATAATAATTGAGATTCTCCTATTGCCCCGCTTTAGATTAGAAAGTTAAATTTACTACAATTTGCTCCAATTGTTTGTACATACTAATGGCGAACCATCCTATTTAAAGTTAGAGATCTGAAGAAATTTGCAAAGAAATGATCTCGTTTGACCAGGAAAGAGCTGGAGGCAGTGCCCGCCTCGTTTTTCACAACGCACGTGTAAATTGTTTGATTCCAAGTCTCGGGAATGTTTGTGGCTCCAATCGTGCGAGGATTTGTTGTCAAACCTTCGGATTGATATGGAGGATTCTAGAATGAAAAGTAATTTTGAAAACTACCCTATACATATTATGTAAATACAATATGTAGATATTTAAATTTGAATAATTATTTTAAATAGCAAAAGTTTTGAAGCATTTTTCATACCCAAGGTTCTCCATTCTTGAGCCAACTGAAAGTGGTTCGAGAGTCGGACTCATAATAACATGTAAGAATTATTAATCCCGTGGCAAGGTCTACGCTTTGCTTGGAATCAACAATTTTTGGAGGTTCGCCTACGGAGGAAGCATGTGGATTATTAAGACAAAGACTAAGATTATATTTAATTATTGAAAAAATCTTTACGATTTTGTACTTAAGATTTCTTACCGGATGGAGGTGGTGACGTAACTGTCTTATTTTCGTTAATAACTTCTTCTCCAGTTACTTGATCAGGATCTACTGATGGTGACGACGTCGGTTTCCCATCCGCACTAAAAGTTAACAGCAAGGCGGTAAATAAAACTTTAATTGGGAATTGGGAATCCCGTCGTAGCATTTTAAAATGCATTTCAAGTTTGAATTAAGCTCTTTCAATTTGATCTTGATCTAAATTACATATACAATAGTTAATATTGTATGTGACCGGTACATGCTAAACCTATTTGTAAACAGCGATGGAATATTCTGCGAGGTGGGATCTTTTATACGTTTATATTAGATCTTAACTTTTCATGAAATTAAATCCTACCACTGAAATATTTATTTTTAATCCTCAATTTTATCGACAATTAACTTTGTACCACTTACCTTTAACCCTACTCTACCAAGTAAATGGTTTTTCACTCAGACCTATTTTTTAACTGATTAGAATTAAGTAAAAACCTATTTTTCTCCTCATACTGTCTTAACATAAACATGTCTCATCACTTATCGAAATAATTTTTATCTAGTAACAAGTCTGTTGCAATGTGTCATTAAATACTCGGTACGACCGGTCACATTCACGTCACACCCCTTAAACATCAAAGATCTATTCAATCTATTCCATCTCATAATTTAACAGAATTAAAATATTTACCAAGTATTGCAAAATCAATTATTTTTTCCTGATTCAGAAAAATAGACAAACGAGGCTTTTATTAATGTGTTGTAGGGTAGGGTGTGTAGGGTCAGATATAAAGATTACATACATAAATACATATGCAAATTAAGTATTTAAAAAATGGCAAAAACAAAGACTAGACTTTAACTTAAAAAAAAGAACTTGCGTCAACAAACTTTATTAAAATTAATTAAGTCTTAAGATCAAATGACATGACAAAATCGTAAATCATGGCATCATGTATCATGTCATCATGGTCATGTCATGATGATCATGAAATGGACAGTGCTTTTATAAACTCTTTGTTCCAAATCACATAACAAGTTTACAAGAAAGCTATAGCATAAAGCTAAAGTCACCAACTTACCCCATACGTTTCAACCACATTACTAAAAGCATTTGCTTTGGCTAAAGGCTATGATCTGCTGATGTATGAGTTTGTACAATGTTAGCATGTTGCAACTTTGGTAGAAAAAGCAGCTGAGAAATCCAGGATTGCTGGATTTGCTACAATAACCTTATTATTCTCCTAATTAATTAACTATTCAAGATTAAACAGTGTTTAATTTCGCTTCAGCTACAACATAGAATTGCCATTGTTCGTTTGATAATTGATTAATTAGCCAGTTGGTAAATAAGGGTTAAATGAGATCAAAAGATATTTTTAAATTGTCTTAATTTTTCTATATTGGCTTAGCCAATTTGGCTATTGTCAATTTGCAATTGTAAAAGTAAATTCTTTTGAACTTTAAGTAAATGTAATTTGATTTTTTGACCGTGACGGTGAGTGACCGTGACGGTGAGTGACCGTGAAGAGTAAAAATGAATAACGGTAAAAACCGTAATAATAATAACAATAACGGTGGTAATGGTAAGGTTCATTTTGAAGAAATTCGGCCCTTGGTGAACAAGTCGGAAATGGAGATTTCAATCCCAGGGGCAAAGCCGACCCCAGAAGATATCAAATTGGCGGAGGAAATGAAAAATGAGAGTGAGCCGCGATTTGAGCTGATACAGGCTCAAATTATGAGAGGTCAGTTATTAGATTAATTTTAATCAAGATAACAACTTGTTTCTTTTCATTTCATTTAAACAATAAAATAAAAAGTCTGATTTAACTTGATACATATGTACATACAACAAAATATAAATATTGAAGCTTATGCTTATGTGTTAATTTAAAGTGCTTTTAAAAACGCGTTTAACTGTAAAAGCATTTGTAAATTAATTGGGCTTTTAAAATTATTTATTGCAGCAAGAGGAATGACGTTGAAAAGGAAGAAACGAGCTTCCTCAACAACTTCCACCTCTTCGAAGGAAAACTCGGGTGAAAATGGGAGGTCAGTAGCAAGCTCACAAAATCATTTACTGACGCACAGTCCGAAACTGGAAGTTGCACCGTCGCCACCACCACCACCGCCTTCATTATCGTCATCACAAACTCAGTCTGAACCTAAACCCGAACCTAGACCTAAAAGCCCTTCAACGTCATTATCAGCGTTGACAATTACTTCAGAACCAAAGCCCTCATCGACCTCCACGACCACGTCCAGCTCCGCTAATGTAATTGGAGCTCCTGATGATTCCGACACAAAACTTGAAGTTAAGGAGGAAACGCCTGTAAAAGAGGAAACGCCAAATAAAGCAGAAACGCCAAATAAATCGCAGGGTCCTGATTCACATTCACAAAGAAGGAGATCTCAGGAGTGTGAAAGTATTTACGTTTGTTACTGAAAAATTCAATTATTTTAAAAGTTAAATGTTAATAATATTTGTTAATTTGTATTTTTATTTTGACTGTCTTTTAGGCGAGGGTCGACGATGCCTCCCAAGAAAGGTGAAGGAAGGCTGCCAGTACAACGAGAATCTGATCGACATCCAGATGAAAGCGCAGATGGACGACGCGGCGAAGAAAGCGCGTGGGAAATTCTGCAGAGGTCGTCCTCCACGAACCGTTGTGGCAGTGTCACTTCAGGTGAATCCGAAAAGGTCAAATACAAAATCCACGGAGCGACCTTCGTCAGCCCTGAGAGCTCGGCGAAACTCTGTCAAAGTGGAGGTGGAGAAGCCGGAGCCAGAGATCAAGTCTGAAGTGGAGTCTGAGGAGTCTGACGACGATGATAGTGAGGAAAGTGACGACCACGATAATGATGCTGTTCATCGTAACCCAGAGCATGCGATTTATGCTAAGGCGTCATCGTCATCAACACAGTCGCAGCCACCCGGAGTGACAAAAATCTCCAAATCATTCAGGGGCATGTACACGGCCGAGCAGAAGCAAAGACTGTACGGTGACGGTTGCTACGTCATGGACCTCGCCGACATTGACCGCCGACGTGACAACATGTTCATTTGGCAGATCGAGGACGACTCCCGCTGCCTGCGACAGCACTACCCCGCCAAATATGGGGACAAGCAATTCTACGTGAGTTCACCGGTCCGCTGGTTCTTTCGCGAGGAGGACTTCAAAAACGCCGAGTTTTACGAGCGGTTCCAGCCAATCGTGGTCCTGGTGGCCCACGAGATTCCTCATTTCACCCAACTGCCCCCAAAATGGAGGATGTGCGACCGCGTCGTGCAGTTCGTCTACATCGACAAAAGTTTTTTCCACAGGATGACCAAGTGCATTGGAATCATTCATTTGACCGAGGAACTGCGACAATGGTTCATGGACAGCCTGCCAATCAGTGTGCTGCTAGCACTCAATCCCGATCTGCTGTCCAGATTTTACGCAGAAACGCTGAGTCAGGCCACTAATGACAGACTGCGGAAGCCGATGCTCGCGTGGAATACTATTGCGGCGGTGATCGAGAAGCAGCTCATGTTTCTGGCCCCTAGTTCCGGTCTCAAGGGAGAAGCCTGGGGCCACCTCTTCAACTTCCCCAAATTCCAGGCCTCTGCCATTGGAGTAAACAAAAAAGAGCGTTGCTCAGCCTGCATTATCCAAGAGCCCCGAAAACCCAACTACTGTGTCAAATTTCCCGTCAAGTGGCCCAAGCAAGTGCCCTATGACCACCGTACGATGGAAAACATTCCCGAACAATTTGCTCCGCCCATCCAGCAGCAGCCCCTGTACTGGTGTAGGCAGTGTACCGAGAAAGGCCGCAGGATCCACAGACTCATGCACTTCCAGCATTTCCTGATCCAGCTTAAGAGGCAGAATGTCGCTCTGGACATCAAGACCTTCGTGGACGCCAAGGAGAAAGTTACTGACGCCATTATCATGTGGATTCATAATTTGGACCAGCATTGGAAAAACTGCATGTTTCTTGATTTCCAAGTCATTTTGGCAGAGGCTGATACCATCAATACGGCGCGCTAAAATTATTATTTAATAAATATTCCTGTTGAATTACCAATTTCAATTTTACACATTAATTAATCCACCATTTACATTGTTTTGTGATTAAGTAAAAAAAATTATTTCATTAACCGTACACTAACTCTTCAATTCTGCAATTAATTTCATAACAATTTAATATTTGTTTTGTAGGAATTATTTTTGCTAATTATTTTATTGTTTCACTTTTTTCACATTCTACATTTCTTCAGCAGTGTAATTAATTGATAATTAAAATTGACGTACGAAAATAAAATGTATCGTGCTGTGCCTGTTTACTAGTAATCTAATAATTCACACTTTTATATACAGTTAATTTCAATAATTTATTGGAGATCTTAGAAAGTGTCAAATTGAAAACTCACGGGTTGCTAAATAAAATGTAATTAATTTGCTATTTAAATGATTAATTAACAGTTATACATTTTCTTCAATTTCTCCACGTCACTCTCCTGGATTTTCCCAGATGGCCACTCCATACCTACGGGTTGACCATTCTGTAAAAAAAATATTTTTTTTTAAACTAAGGACAAGAAACTTTTAATTTTAATTTTTTAATTACCTTCGCAGTTATGGTGGGCTTCCTATTTTTACTAAACGAGTCTCCAAAGTAGTGCATCACACTGTTCTGATTATAGGGGATTCCAAAGGTGTCATATTTGACCTTTTTCGTTTTCTTAAAGGCGTGCTCCATTCCCTCTGCAATATTTTCCTTGTGAATTTCCACAAAATCGTCACGGTCGAAACGACTGTGCTCGTGTTCGAGACCGATTGCGTGGAGCAGCTCGTGAACCAGTAGAGCATGGAACATGCACTCGGGCCGCATGCTCATTTCCTGGAGGCCCCCCCTTTTGCCCACACGCGACCAGCAGCTTTTATGGGAATTCTTTTGGATGGAGATGAAATCGCCGGATTTCGGCTGGGTGTGGTTCAAAGGCCAGATGCCGTAACGAATACAAGGAAAAGACTCCTTGATTTGGTACAGCGCTGTGCTAATCATCTTCCATTCACTTTCATCTAAAAAAAAATTATTTGGGTCAGTGAACATATGTAACCCAGTTAAATCTTAATTGCCTACTTAAGCTTACCGTAGGCGGGGTCAACAAACACATTAAAACTTTCCCAGCGGTAGCCTTTCCCAACAATTCCATTTCTTGTTGACACATTAGTGTCATCATGATCGTCGTCGTCTGCAAAAGTGTGGCACTCGGCTCTATTACTATCATCAGCGTTTCTCGATATCTCGTCTAAAAATATTTTAAAATAATTCTTCGTAATTTTACCTAATTAATAATAAAGTAAAATCAATCAAATCAAAATATTTCAATTTACATGCTTCAGGGAACTCCTCTGGTTGAACCAGATCCTCAATGTAATTTTCCATTTCTTCGCCCTGTAACTGTAACTGAAACGGTGCACAACTGAAATTTTTCAACAAACTAAAAAAAATGGTTAAAGTAAGCGAGTTAAAGTTACACATAATTTCCGATTTTAACTCAAATTATTATGTTGATATATAAAGTATAAGTAATAATATTTAACGCGACCACCCATTCAGAGCAATAATGTGGCAAAAGCAAATAAAAGACCCAAATTAATTGGTATGATTTAATAATTGATTTAGTCATCTCGCGTATTTACAGCAAAGCCATTTAATTGTTTGTCATTGTCATTCATTGGGTTTTCTGATATTTGCTGCTGCTAAAATACTGCTAACCTCTAACCTAAGGCCGGTAGCTGTGGCTTTGGCTGATGGTGATATTTAACTCTGATAACTCCAAGTAATGATTAATTATTAATCATTGTATAATGATTAGTGCGTCATGTTATAGTTATACCTACATATTTATAACAATTTATATTTTAAAACTTGCCTATTCATCGTCATATTACGTAATAAAGTCATAATATCAATGCCACATTTTAACATTGAACCATAAATCACACAGGTGTTGAATTAGAATATTATGATTAATTATACTTAACTTAGATAATTCAACAATATACATATACGATTTTGTTGATTGGATTCATGATTGATTATAAGCAGATTAAAGAGTTTATTTTATTTTATTGCTTTTTTTACATTTAATCGTTAATTTTGATGATAGATAATTACGGTAAGCTGATGTTTGAAATAAAATTGGTTCTTAACAGTTATACATCCTTCTCAATTTGGCGACATCCGTGTCTTGAATTTTCCCCGATGGCCACTCCATCCCCACCCAGCCACCCCTCTTTGGTGAAATAGTATCTCGCCCATTTTTAGTAAACGAATCCCACGAATAATGCATCACACTGTTCTGATTATACGGAATCCCGAACGTCTCATACTGTTCGGGACTGAGTTTATTGAAAGCGTATTTAAAGTCAGGCTGAATATTTTCGTAGTGCACAGTGATATAATCATCGCGGTCATATCGACTATGCTCATGTTCCAGTCCAATGGCATGAAGTAAGTCGTGGACCAGAAGAGCTTGGTGCATGCACTCCGGCCGCATGCTCATTTCCTGCATTCCGCCACGTTTCCCAACGTGTGACCAGCAACTTGGATAATCATTTCTTTTAATATGTACATAATCCCCCCAGGGCGAATCTCCCCGAGGCCAGAGTCCGTAACGAATACAAGGAAATGAGTCTTTTATTTGGTTCATCGCGTCCGCAATCATTTGTCTTTCCTTATCATCTAATAAGCGAAAAGTATTAATTTGTAAAAAAATAGTACAATTTTGATTTTCAAGTTCTTTACCGTAAGCCGGATCGATGTAAACATTAAAGCTCTGCCATCGGTAGTGCTGTCCAATGATTGCATTTTTGGTACTCGCATTTTTGTCACCAGGTGGAATGTCGCAATTAAAATGTGGCATTCTTGAAACTAAATATTTGGAAACAATTACAAAACTTCAAAAAAAAACATTAATGATGGAATTAATGTTTCAAATTAAATATGGATCTTCTTACAAGTTTCATTCATTGGTTCGAGAGAATGAAGATATTCATCTTGAATTTCAACTAAGGCACTTAACGAAAGTCGAGTAAATCCACAGAGAATGAGGATTTCCGGAAAAAATATTTTCCACCTCATCATGCATTCGGGTAAAAAAATTATTTTTACGATATTTTAGTGAATAATTAAGGTTGTTACTGTCTTTTATCCACTCATTGACTCAATAATTTTTTATTAGTAAATACGTGTCATTTAAAAATTAAAAAATATTCATTTTAAAATGATTAATTTGTTTATTAAACATCACACTTGTACGTTTAACATAATTCCGATTTATTGCATCTTTGCATCTGCCAATAACACTTTTCCTTTCATAATTTTCATAATGTGGCAGTGACGTGCCCGCACTGTCTTTTGCTAAACGAGTCTCAAAAATAATGCATTGTAGTTATTTTTATTATACATAGAACTAATTTAAATTGCTAAAGTTGAAGTTAATAAAACATTTTATTTAATAGTAAGGGTTTTTATGTACAAAAAAAAAGTTTTCTGTTTATGAAAATCTGAATCAATCAATCATTATTGAAATATAATTCCTATCACAGTAATATTTCATTCTTATTGTTAGTGTAGTGTTACTTAATCTGCGTCAATTGCTGGAATTTTATTTTTATTATTACACAAGTAGAAATTAAATGCAAGGCAGATTTATTTCAGAGTGTGACAACAGAAATGAATTTGAAATATTTACAGGATTTGATAATAAATCATTCATAAACCTTGACTATGAGTAAGATTAATGTTTCTGAATGTCATAATTGGAACCTGACAAAACTTTAATTGACTTAATTTGATTGAGCATTGACATTGGTTTTCGTCAGTGGTCAGTATTTCTGGCCTTTCACGTGTTCAACTGTATTAATCTACATACACATTAAAATATTTTTGTTCTGCTCGCCCACCATACAAGAATCACTTTCGAACTGACCTTGGCCTTGATAAATATGATAGTTTGATTAGTAAAGTAGTCAACACAATCTGCACAATAATATTCGATGTAGCCTAACTGACCACACTACTTCTACTGCTACTTCAATCTGTAAAGTGAAGCTCAACTGTAATGATCTCCAGGAAAAGTCGCAAATAAATCAAGTTCATATCACCCCAGGATGATCATGACCAAGAAAAGTTTTGGATTCTTGCTGACCTTTGCAGCTTTTGCAATGGCAATGGCAGCACCAGACTGCAAAAAAGGGGCGATGTCTTGCATTGACATGATGCACCCGCAAAACCACACCGTTTACTCCACACTCACTGGACATTGCCGGTAATTTTTTAATTTCCTTCAAATTAACCATTCAAAATTAACCATCATTTAAAAATATTTTTTAAGACACTCAACGACAGGCCTTAGATGCCTAGACCGCTGGACTAGGACCTGCGTTCCGCACGGATCTCTGCGAACCCGTTTTCTTGACTTTGTCCGTGAATCCATCACAGGTCACAACGACTTCTGCGACGATCCCAGCAACCCACAGAAATACGTGTCATTCGCGAGTTCCAACTGTGGCGAGATCCCATTCCCCTCCACTATCAACCGATGTGGCAAAATATTCACGGTGAGATTACTGCTTCGTCCGGATGCTCCAGACGGTTACTGCTGCAATCGCTTGGAATATCTTAACTGCGTTTATCGGTCACTGCGAAAGGGATGTCACGGTGAGAATCGAAAGTTCGCCATGAGAATGTACGAGACTCTTTTGTCGGGAATGACGAGCGCGAGATCGCCGGATTTGTGTGCTTATCAGGACAGGAATTTTGTGGAATTTTGTCCTCAGCATAGCCGAGGTGTTCTCAGCGATCCAATTCCTGAACCAACTGAAGAAGGTAATTAAAAATTAAAATTTAATTCATACATTCACTAACTCTTCCAAGTTCCAATAAACTACTAACCATGATTTTTTTAAACAGAATTGGTGGACAATTACTTCCAATGAGTCAAATCAACAGTTTAATTAAAACTTCTTTAAAACTATGCTAAAACTGCCATATAATAATATACTTAATATTAGTGAAAATTATAAAATTACGAACAGAAATAGATAAATAAATAAACTTTTCCTGTACGCATACTATTATTTAACTAATCAACTCGACTGCTTTAATAATATTTTTAATTGGCCCATAATAAACTAACTGGTTACGAAAACTCTAATATTATGTATATCTGTCAATTTTGTTTCATTTCCAATCCCTGTCACTGGAGCTGGATAATCTCGATCTGTTACCGTTAACGTTAACATTTTATTATGAGTCATGACATGAGCCTTTCAAAATTTCCCGAAAAGTGAACGAGGTACGTACGCACGTTACGAAATTTGAAATATGCAAAGTGGTGGTATCGCAGGATTATTTTATGTACAATCAAAAATAAAACGCAGAAACATTCGTGGTCATAAAATAATATCTCTCATCAACTTAATTAGACCTAACAAATGACAAACGCAAACAAACAAATCTTATATTTATGAATGAGGCGAATGAAACAAAAACGGAATTTTCAATTAAACGAGGATGAGGTCATTTAACAACGATGAATTGCGATGTATTCGTTATTTATAAATTGTATAAAGTAATAAAATAAAGCTCCAGAGTTTCAGTTCCAAAATTATTAAATCAACACACGTTCATGTTATGTGATTGTGATTGAATAATTATAATATTATAAATGAGTTTGCTGGGAACACAGAAAGTGGTATTACTTAAATAAATGATTCCATCTTTCGTTTGATTAGCAATTACCTTACTACTGCACAATTATGTAGCTACATACTGGTACAGGATTCGTTTCAGCTACACTCTCTGATGAACTGCTTTCATAGGTTAATAACAATTTTAATAGAAAGTTGTGTAACGTGAAAAATGTACCCATCCACCGAGTTCCCAGTAACCGAAACAAAATTTTTTAACGTTCATTCATTCATCTTTAACTGTTGGAACTTGAAGATGTATCTCTCTTTATTTGAAACAAAAATCGCTAAGTTAAAGTCTGACCTTCTCAAAACAATGGGAAAAGTGAAAATTCTGAAATCTCAACTTCACTGTACAAAATCTGTTACAATTTTCTTCTGGTTATTTCAATTTTTCCCCAAGCTGGCATTGGAATGGGACCCCAAAACGGAAACGCTTTTCACTCGAGGAAAGTCCTGTCCCTCCTACAGACCATGGCTTATCAATCAAACGGTCACAGTGGGAATGATAACCCCTCTCGCCTGCCTCATCACCATAGTCAACTACTCGAGTTTCAGCGTGACCCAGGTCATCTTCGCTGTCATTTACCTGCTGATCTGCATATTCGACCTTGTCTACTCCTGGGTCATGTTTCTTCACTGTGAGGATATCGCTCTTGGATTTTCCCGAATGAAGCAGCTTATCACAGCCACAGCATCAACATCAACGGATCTTGATCATGAAAATCAATCAAGTTGGAAATTGGCAGGTGTCATCAACAGCATTTTTGTTTGGGAAATGCTGATTTCAACTGTCGCCTTGCCGGTGATACTCTGTCATCTAAAAATAGACCCTTTCACCATCATTCTCCAGCACATGCTAAATTCTAGCGAATATCAATATTCATGGATAATATTTGCGACAAGTCACTTGCTAACAACACTGTTCATGGCAGAGGCTCCACGAATCTACGCGTCCTTCACAGCGCTTCTCTTCCACTGGCTGGAAATGCAGGGAACGTATCTCTACCAGCTTGGAAGGAAGTCCGGGGAAATTTCCAACTCTGATTTCCGAATGAACTACATCAAGTGCAGAATTGCCGCTCAGACGTGGGAGGTTGCTTTCAGCGAGTGGATAAGACACATGATGGGCACACTTTACTCACTCATCGTTACCTGCGGCGTGGCCGCGATTGGATTGGTCCCATCAGCATCATCAAGTGACTCTGTGACGATGACATGCGGCTTTCTGGGGATGGTAGGTTGGACGGATGTCGTCACTTTCTATGTTGTGATGCCCTACATCACGGATAGTCTTGAGAGAACGGAGACAATTCTCAGGGAAAGGAAATTGGTCATTGTTGGAGGTGGAAACTCGGAGAAGAGGCTTGCATTGAAACAGTTACGGGCTATGAGGCCAATTTCGGTGAAATGCGGAGGGTCCTTCGTCCTGAAGAAAAGTACGAAGGCGACGTTTTACGATCAAATCATTCAGGACTTGATGACTGGAATTTTGCTTTATGGTAAATGTATGGTACAGTAATTGCAATTGCGTTGTTCGTTACATATGTAAATACACATTTTTATTTAAATATAAAGTCAAAGCTAAGTAAAAAAAATGTTAGTCTATTAAACTTCAGGCTATTAATTAAACAAAATTTGATAAACTGCATATTTCCGGATTTTAGCCGACATCGGAATTGAATACAAATTTGTTTATTAATAAATACAATCTGTTTTAATAAGGTAGTTTCCTGTAGATTTATAACGTCCCTTTTATTCGTGTTGTACATAACCTTTTCTATACATTTAGGCTCATTCGCTCATTTATGTATATATACATATTTCAGAATCTCCGTTTCATACATTCAATATAATGAACGTTTTTAATATTAAGAGGGTCAACGGATTCT